>JZKD02S1932783.1:54396-70201 GCA_000966675.3 Picea glauca
AATCTTATAATTTATAAATCTTCACAGTTAGATAAACCTGTATGCAAAGATCTATACATAATAGTTCAATTGATGAAGAAGAGAAATCTGTCATTCACTAACTGACCAAAGTAATTGTTGTATTTTAGATTAATGAAATAAATCAGACATGGATCATATTAATTAAATCATATCATTCTGCAAAAAACTATGATAGCTAAAGTAGTCACTAATCAAATGCAAATTGATAAGCATAAACATGAAACAAAAGATTGATATTATGAAAGAGAAAGCTGTAGAAAAACATCAACTCCTGTCTCTGTTTGTATTAGAAATCCATAGCCTGGTTCTCCCACAAGTGAGGATGATCCTTATTACAAAAAGAATAAGTATTTATAGGTTTTCCACAGGGTAAAACCTCCCTGTGGAAGTTATCAAAACTGTTTACATAAAATCTGGGAAGATATCCCAAGTCTGACTAAACTAAGAACCTACAATAAAACTAAAATACACAAATATCCCCTAGACTGTCCAATATGTCCAATGCAATTCGGATGTACCTGAAAAGGGTAAAAAATGGACAAGTTAGAAGGATCCTTTAATAATAAAATAATAAAAATCTAATTCTATAGACTAGCTACAGAATCTTACGATTCTGTAGCTAGTCTAAATAAGACACAGAATCGACATTGAAATCAACTGAAAATCTTTTTAAAGAATTAAATTTAACTCACATCCAATAACTATTTGAAAGCGAATCATTCAAACTAAAATTGTTATACCATTCAAAACCAAATAGGATCAAGATCAATCAACTGATCATAGAGATACGCGTACTCTGTTTCTTTTGTTACCACAAAATCGAACGAACATAATCATAATGAACAGTTGTGAAATCGTTTGATATCAATTTGAAATTGATATAATCAAAACAAATCGTAGGCAATTGTCATGCTGCCTTATCAACATGAGATACGATCGAATCCAACAAGATCATTTTCAAATCATTATAACTGTAATGACATAGCAAACGATTCATGCCACAAGTGGATCGACTCAAGCTGGCGCGAAAATCAATTCAAATGAAATCATAACAGGATCAATTAATTAGTAACAGAATTCGTAAGAACTATCTAATCGCTTGTTATTGCAAACTGGGCAAACAATATCGATTAACTTTGATCAAAATCGTTCCATCCAAACGAATTATAACCGGATTTGATAGAGATAACCTAGGTTGACCAATTCGTTTTGCAAATTTAAAATCAAACAGAGCAGCAATTATAATCTGAATCCAACTCATAAAACAGTCTTTCCAACTCAAGATATGGGATAATCCAATCAAAATAAGAGCAAATCGAACAGTTAATGTTTTAACATAGTTATTATGAATCAAAACCATTCCACGATTCAGGCGCATTTGCACAGGCTTAAATGAGAGCATTGTTTTCATACGAAACAGAGTAGTTCTTTCCAAATTGAAACCGAACAGAGTTGTATTCCTGTTCTTAGAAGATTACTTGACACAACATATTACAATATCATAACAACCAAACTCATTGAAATCGTTTGCCAATCACATCACATGAACCATAACGAAATCAAATCCAAACATGATCGTATTCTAAATCGAGCATGAAAAACTTCATGTTTAGAGCAGATACAAAATTAATTCAATTGAAAGCAAACCATCAGTTTCGTTAACTCAATCAGACAAACGAACAAATCAAATCCAAACGAATATCATTTAAATCCAATACAAATCTATCAATGGCTAAACTGGGAATGATCAACTCATGTATCTAAAACAAAATTCCACTTATTTTTAGCAAAGCGAAAAATATGCAGGATGAACACATTATGATAGAGCCATTCCGAAATATAAACAGATCTATTCGAAGACCAAATTCCAATCACTATATTAATCCTGGTCATTCTCAAAACTAAAACGATATCAAAATTCATACCTGTATGGCGAGCAAATGGCTTAATCACGACAATTTGGAGTTGATAACAGCTGTGGCCGATTCAACATTCTTGAAAACAATGGAGCCAGTTGTCTTCTCCTTCTTATCAGTTGCTTGGAGTTTATCTCTTTGGCTGGTCAATACTGCAACTTGACTTTCCAGCAATTGAATTTTCGATTGGAGTATGGGAATGTCGATGTAGTATCGTTCCAACCACAAATCACATTGGTCACATGGCGACTGTGTGGGCTTCGAAAGTGCAGGTGAGTGTTTGATTATATTGCTGAGGGTTTCGTTAGGGAGTTTAATACAAGGGTAGCTGGGATTATTTCTTAGGTAAGGGGGAAGATTCGTCATGAAATCATAAGGTGGCTCGGGGCATAAACCCTGTGAGTAAGGGTACTCACTGGCTAGGAAACGTTCTACGTCAGAGTCTGAATCCTCACTAAGGATTATGGGCTTCTGCTCAACCGAGGGTTTAGGTTTGGTCCTAGCCATTCTCAAAATCAGCCGGGCATTCCTTTTTCCTTTGGCATTAGCAATAGGGTTTGCCTTAGCCTTTTTGCTTACAGGTCTCTTTATAGCCTTAGCCTTCTCAGTTCCAACATCTGGTAAGTCAATAGCAGGGTCGATCGAAGGCTTAGGAGAGGGCAGTAGGATATGGAAGGGCACGGGTGGCCCGACCTTGGTTTCATTCACCACAGGCTTGTCAACTTGGACAGGGTCTGTGTCATCAAAACCATTTCGAGCGATGAAAGCTTGCCAGCTATCACCGTGGAGACTTAAGTAATGAACAATGATAAGTTTAATTAGTCCATGGTGGAACAGGCTACTGTCAGCCTTCTCCCTTTTAAACCTTTTTGACATTTTATATAGGCTACGCTGGAAGTAGAAGGACATATTCAACTGGTATCCCATAAAATTCATTAACAAACGCAGGTGGTAGAGAAACATGAGTCCATATCGACCTTCACAGGTCACGAACTTCTTGACTATTATCAAAAGGTCATGCCATCGTGGTTTAAGCAAGGATATGGGCATACCTATGTCACAAGAGGTGACCTTTCAGGAGACAGACAGTAGTGGCCATGGCACTTCCTCGACCTTAGAATTCTTGAACCAACGCTGGCCTGTGGTAGGTAACCCTGTAGCAGAACTAATAAAATTCTCATCGATTTCCAACTGTATGTCACCCACCTTGGCTCTACAGCCATCAAAAGTCAGAGTGAACTGCTGTGCCACAAATAAGTTGAAACCCTCAAATCTCTGCACGAAGTTCAGCCAACCGTTATCTTCCAAGTCCTTCCGGACATTGTCAAATAACAGTAAGGCTTGGTTACCATTCGGTTCGATTTGCACCACCGGTGCCATGGAGCCGAGCACACGGTAAGTCCAGGGTTTCGGTCATAGCACACACAAGAGAAAAATGCACGAAGGGTTATACGAGCTAACAGAGGTAAACAAAGATAAGGGATAGGCATAAATGTCATCGTGCGAAGGTGGTGGAGCTTATCTCTGCCATGCGTAATAATGATTACCCACAGTACAACCACCAACTTTCATAACTGTTCGACCCACTGTTGTATAGTTCAACAATCAAGTCAATTGCCCAACCAATGAATCCAATGGTAAGTGTATAAACCAACGCGCGCAATCAACGTTGTGTCATAGTTTTAAACCATCAACATTCAATTTGAAACCAATACCAAATATTTAACCATGCRCCAATGTATMARCTCATATCAATAGTTTAACCAATGTGCCAATGGGTCTTCATATAATCAACATACCAATAGTTATGAAAACACGAACATAGGCATTATATTAAAAGATATATATGAAKGATTTAATCATAACCCCTATGTATTTTCATGAAACCAATGGTCAAGTAGGTCGAATAAAATGCAAATCCAAATGCCAATGCATTACAAACTCAATGAAACCAAGTCACACAATCAATACAAGAATGTCCAATGAGTATAGTTTGAAAGTTTTTCCAGCTGCATAACGATAAGTGAAAAGTAACCGCAATAGGCATATTGACAAGAAGGATCATGACAGTTCAAATAATGATTTCAATGCGACTTCGAAAGACTGAGTTTTCACGCTTACAGTCGTGAAAACAAAACGAAGGCAAATGTGCAAATGTCACAAAAATAAAAGTGTCGTTTGTTTGAAAATTGCGACGAAAAATTGATGTTTGCAAAACATTGGTGTAGGCAGCTTATAAGTCAATGGAAAAATGTGAATTGGCTGCCAACAATGGCGACACACTGGTAGAAGCAGTTATCTCTGCCAAAAGGAACAAATTCAGATTAGGACAACAAAGATAATTCCAACTAAAAAATAACAACCAGAAAATTGTATAAACATCATCATTAACCAACTATTCTAGCAGTGTTTCAAAAGATGAAAACCGATAACAATCTTAAGATCAACAAGTCATGATATTAAAGATAAAATCTCCAATACTGTTGGCATAGCCACTGCTGCCAACAGGCGTCCATAGCCTCGACAAGGTTGCCATTTAACCCACTCTGACATCTGTATCCTGCCAAGAAGTTCTAGATCATAATAAAGGACACAAAAGAGGTTTCTTATTTGCAATTTTTCATATATTACCCGACATTGCTTCGCTGCCAGCGGGCCTGTTCAGTACCCTGACGAAGTTGTCTTGGCGTCATGCATGCATTTACCCGCTGCCAACAGACCTGTTCAACATCCCGGCAGGTTTACAAGCACTTCCCACAACTCTTATTAATAATTTATTTTGTTTTGTTTTTTTCATAGATATATAGCTGAGCGGGGTGACGTTGAAAATCATGATATTTTAACACATTTTTTCAGACCTCATCTGAATTTTTTAGAACTGTCCTTTATCAAGATCCAGAGATGTTTCATTTACAAAAACAACTTCCTAAGGCAGGGAGACATCTTTTGAGTCATTCCCTTAAGGAATAGGGACAACATAAAAAGATAATAGATGATCATGACATGCTTTACTCAGAGATTGAAATCAATCAACTTCTTTCAAACAACAGACTTTTTCCAACACAGATATAAATATAAGAAATATACCATTGATGTTTATACCTTTTTCTTAGCAGTTATTTAGCGAAGGAATTTTTTTATTGTCTTTGTCTGAATAGCTCAGTATACAGGTGTGTGTATTTCAAAGAAAACACAAACTGATAAATTCAAAGAAAAATCAAAAACTAAAAAGCAAACGAAAAAACACACAAAAGAAAAATATGTACATAATATACAAGGGTTGTCATCAAGAAAAGTCTCTTTTCAAGGCTTGGCCATTCACCGGATAGGTGTCAAGCTGCCCTTCAAGATTCTGCAATCGAAAAGAACTAGGACCCAACTTTTCATCAATTAGAAACGGTCCAAACCACAAATTTTGAAATTTGGTATGCTCTCCCTTTCGCTCATGCGGCTTGTCCCATTTCAGGACGAGATCACCTACTTCAAAATTCCTATCAGAAGCAGAGCTAGCATCGAACCAGCTTTTAACCAATTTTTGATGTTGATCTAACTTACGTTTAGCTTGGGCTCTTACCTCTTCTAGCTTCATCAAAGCGTTAATTCTGTTTTCTAGAGGGGGACAATCTTCTTCTTGAACTTTCTGTGACAACTGAAGTGAAGGAAGAAGAATGTGAGGTGGCAGGATTGCTTCTCTGCCATAAATGAGAAAAAAGGGGGAGTTACCTATAGCAACTTTTGGCGTTACCCTATCATCCCACAACGCGTTCAACAACGCATTGTGCCAATTCTTGTGATTTTCAACCACCGTTCTCTTGATGATTTTAATTAAGTTCTTGTTTGTCGATTCTGCCAATTCGTTGCCCTAGGGGTAGTAACTAGCAGAATACTTCAGTTTAATTCCTTTTTCCAAAGAGAACTCGCTCATCTCAAGAGAAGAAAAGTAAGAAGCATTATCAAAGACTAAACAGTCAGGGATACCGAAACGAGTGATAATATTCAAATTTAGAAAGGCCATTACCTAACTAGTGTTGATAGTTCTCAATGCAGCAGCTTCAGACCATTGGGTAAAGTAATCTGTGGCTGTCACAATAAACTTGTGTTTTTGTGAGGACGGGGGGTTGATCGAACATATGATATCAAGGCCCCACTGCTGGAAAGGAGAATCTACTGAAACGGGCTGCAAAGGAAAGGCTGGTTTTTGTAACCGCCCTGATGCTTTCTGACAGATGATACATTTACGACACAAGTTATGGGTGTCTATAAAAAGTGTGGGCCAGTAATAACCGGCTCTTAAAACCTTATGGGCGGTGGTATCACCGCCAAAGTGACCACCAACTTCTCCTGTATGCAACTCGAGCAAGACTTTTTCTGCTTCGTCTTTTTCGAGACAACGCATCAGTACGTCGTCAAAACTTTGACGAAACATGATACCATTAACCAAATGAAAGGAGGCAAACTTTAACCTTAACGCTCTTCTCTTAGAGGGATATAAGTGACGATGTGCTGACCCATGTTCAAGATAGAATCTAATATCGTCATACCAAGGACTGATAAGATTTTGTGTGCAACAAATTAAACTTTAATCATGTTGTCCTAGGTCTGACGTATCGCTTTCTTCTTGCTGTCCTGCTGCTGAATCAACAACTAACTTGCATAACCCTTGGCCTCTCAGTATCTGAGCTGGGGTGATTTCTAAGTCATACTCCTGCAAGGAGGTGACCTGGTTGGCTCTCTTCTCTCCTAGTTCCTTTTGCACTAACAAGTTCCTCACGGCTGGGTAGGGGACAATGAATTTCGTCCTTGACTTCAAAAGATAGGACCGGAAGTGTTTGACTGCTTTGAAAACAGTGTAGGCTTGCCGATCAACTGTTGGATAGTTAAGTTCAGCGCCTTTGAAAGCAGAGCTCATAAAGGCGATGGGTACTTCATTGTTCTCGACGTTCTTTTGGGTTAAGACGACGACATAGTTACGGTCAGAGGCAAAAGTATAGAGTGTAAAATCTTGAGAGAAGTCAGGGCTCATGAGAGACAGAGCGTCTATTATGGCCTTCGTTATTGCATTAAAATCTTGGTTTTCTAGGGGTCCCCAGTGATATTGGGTGTCTTTCTTAATCAAATTCTGCAAAGGCCTGACCATTTCAGAGAAACTGGGGACGAATCTCCTCACGAAGTTAAGCTGGCCTAAGAAAGACTGCATGGATTTTTTGGATGTAGGAGGGGGAAGTTTCGCGACGACTTGAGTCCTATCGGGGTTAATAATCATCCCTTCGCTAGACACAATGAACCCTAATAGTTTACCCTGTTCTACTGCAAAGATGAACTTTTTGGGATTCAAGGAGATGCCGTATTTACGACATCGAAGTAGAATGGCTCGTAAGTGAGCTAGATGATCGTCTTTGTTTTTAGAATATACAGTCACATCATCTAAGTAAACTACGACAGACTGATTGATTAAGCCTCGGAAAGCAATGTCCATTGCTCTCTGAAAAGTGGCACCGACATTAATCAATCCAAAGAGCATTTTACGATAAGCATAAGTGCCCCACGGGGTATGGAAGGTAGTTTTTAGTTGGTCTGGTAGAGACATCAGGACTTGGTTGTATCCAGAGAAACCATCCAGTAAGGATAGCCTCTCAGAACTAGATACCTGTTGACGGATATGTTCCATGGGCGGGACATGATAGTTGTCTTTATCAGACGCTCTATTAAGGTTTCAGAAATCGATGCAGAGTCAGATTTCCCCATTTTTCTTCCAGACCGGGACAAGGTTGGAAACCCATTAAGTGTGCCTAACACAAAAAATTATCTTAGCATTTAGGAGTTTATTCAATTCTTTTTGAACGATCGGTTCGAGTTTGGGGTGCATTTTCCTCAGGTTTTGTTGAAAGGGTAAGGTTTAAGGCTTCATAGGGATGACATGCTGTATGATATTAGGGTCAAAAGTTTTGAGGTCATCATACGTCCATGCAAAGACATCTTTAAATTCTTTGAACAATTTAACAAATGCAACTTTTTCTTGTTGAGAACACCCCAACCCTAGATTAACGCACTGAGGATTTTCATTAGTTCCTAGGTTTACTTTTTCATAAGATAACGAGGAACTATTGGTTTTTACAACTGACCATATTTTTAAATTTATCTTCAAAATCATAGAACTTCTCTAATCTAACTATAGATTTGGGTATGGAATTTACCATGTCCGACAGAGCTTCAGGAGCTTTCAGATCAGGTATTACCGTAAAATCGTGCAAATTGTCATCATGCGTGCATTCGTCTATCAACGCGCCTTGAAATGTTTCTTCCTTGTGCAGGAAGTCAATGATCTGCTGATCGTCGTCAAAGACTCTCCAGTTCATGATATTGTCAGGAACGGATGGTCTGAACAACAACTCGACGAAGAATGTGTCTGGGGACAAGCCTTCTGCAGGAAGAAGTTTAGAAGCTACATTAGCTAATAAATCTGCTTTATCATTATTTAATCTAGGAATGGAATTTATATTGAAAGCAGAAAATTTATTCATTAAATTCCATACCTCAGACTGGTAGCTTTTGAGATGCGGAGAAAGACAGTAGATAGAGTCTCTTACCTGTCTAACCACTATTTCAGAGTCGCCAAAAACAACCAGGTTTTGAATGTTCATATCCAAAGCTTTTCTGAGACCTTGCAGCAAAGCCTCATATTCTGCAGTATTATTAGTACATTCAAATTCTAGTCTACATGCAATTAATGTCTTGTTACCTGCCAGATCGATAATGACACAGCCTGCTCCATCTCCTTCTTTGGACTTTGACCCGTCAAAATAAAGAGACCAAATTTGATTTCCATCGGGCACATGGGACCGTTGCGTAGAAGCTGTTGGCTGTACGCATGCTGCAATCTCAGACTGCTGTTCTGGATTGATGATAAGTGAAGCCTCAACCATGAAATTGCTGAAGAAGGTGTCCATCCCTTGTACTTCAGGTGAATCAGCAGAAGGTGTATACGGTTCGTTGGGATCGTTCAAATATGTGACCATAAACTTAAGGTAGCGCTCACAATTTACTTTGATTTTATTAGGCTTGACGTTTTCTGGAAGCCATAAATGAGACCAGTCTGTCGCAGAGTAACCATGTAGCTACTCCGACCAGTCCCTGCTTAAAAACAAACCATATACTTCTGGAATATCCACAACGATTATATCAATAACCTTATGAACCTTGGGGTTAGACGATAATCTAATAAGTACATTTTTTAGTTCGCCTATAATCTTAACATTGGTCCGATCAAGTTGTATGATTTTTAAAGTAGAGGGTTCAACTTCAGCGTTAATCTTCTGACAAACAGACCAAGGCATCACATTGGATGATGCCCCTGAGTCTACCATACAATTGTGCACATTTCTATTAAATATCTCGAAAGTTAATAAGAAAGGAGGTACATTTTTGCGAGTACTAAGAGTAGTATCTTGTGGCTTTTTACTCGCAGTTTCTAGAGTTATTTTATCTACATTATTTACATTACTTACAAGAAGGCTTCCTTTATCTTGAGGATCGAGATTATTTTTAGTGGAAGTCTTCTGAGGGACTTTGTTCTGCACAACCTTGTTACCACTTGGATTACCATTTTTGCCATTCTCTGAGATATTTTGTAACATTTTTTGTAGCAGAAATGGAAACTTCAATAACTCATAAATAGAAATGTTAGCCCTTAAATTTTTAAGATCTTCAACTACATCATAATCTAGGTTGGGGTTCACATTACTCTGTTTAGTCTCAGGTGGTTTAGATTGCTTTGGAGGCGAAGTTGTAATTTTTTCGGAAGAAGGTTTGTTTGCTGTCTTACTCCTGGTATTATAAGGATGAATTGTCTCAAAGTTAGCTTGAAAGATGCTATCTGAGAAGTGTCCACAAATGTTTGGAGAAGACTCTTCTTCTTGAACTGTCTCTTGTTCAACTACCTCCTCAGGAATCTCAGGAGGCATCAAGTTATCTTGGGCTTCTAGAATCGTTGGAAGAGCACATTGCAGACTTTCTAGATTTAGGCCTTCCATGGTTGGATTAGGTCAGTTGGTAGGAAAAGGCTTCCAGAACGGGGGTTTGTAAGGTCCTTTGCTCGAGGAAGCTTCTTCGGTCGACCTTTTCAAGTCTATAACTTGATTTGATAGTTTTTGAACAACTTTAGTTAAGTTTTCTAAATCCGAGCTTTCAGGTTGTGTTTTACTTGAAGTGGGTCTGGGGAGGATTTCGATCTTCTTCTTGGAAGAAGAACTAGTCTCTGTTTCGTTGCTAGAAGAGTATTTAAGACTAAGTATGTCTTTCTCAATCTGGCTGGCCTCCTCGAAGGCTTCTAACAACATGGCTTTCTTAGATCGTTTAACCCAAATAGCTATGCTCTGATGCAAAGCTTTAGTGTAGTAAGTTATTATAAGACTCTCGGCAGGCATGTAATCCACAGGGATTCAGATTTTAAGCGTTAAGAATCTTTGATTAAAGTCTTTAAATTTTTCTTTTGGGTTCATTCTTAGGCTAGAAATATCCATGACTAGGACTTCCGGAGGTTTACTGTCTCCGAACTTTTCCAAAAAGCATGACTTGAACTTCTCCCAAGACACGATGGTATGGGGTTGTTGGGCAAAGTACCATGTGGATGCATTACCCTCAAAAGTATAAGAGAACAACCTACAGACAACGTCTTCATGCTCGACATTGAGGAGTCTTATGGCTAACATAAACTTTTTAATGTGATCTTCAGCGATCTGTTTTGAGTCAGGATCAAACTTGGGAAGCCATTTCTCCGGATGTTTAGGTAGAGGGTGCTGAGCTCCAGGTACAACTACGACATCCTGGTCAAGCCAAGGTCTAGCAGGGTTGTTTTGATTTGCCATTGGGGTAGTGGGTGTGGAAGGCTGAGAAGGGGAATTGCCTTCGTCAAAGGAATCTCCTCCAGAAGAGGAAGGATATGATGGAGGTGGTGAAGGAGGTATCCCAGATCCTCCTGCAGCAGGATTTAAGATTGGATCTGAAGGATTCATAGTGAGGTTAGTGTCACCTAATTGTTCTCTGATATCAGATAAATCCAAAGGTTGACCCCACGGACGGTTTGGTTGCCTCAAATGGGCTAAGGCACTATGTGTTTTTATAAGAGATTGACGGACAATCTCTTGTATGTCACCACCTGTAGGATTAGGGGTTGCTGGCTCAACTATGATATGAGGATCGTCGGTTGAAGTAGTTGCTGTTTGAGGGGGGATATTATCATTTGAATGGATTCTAGTCACAATAGGTGAGCGATTAGGTGGTGGAGGAGTCTTGCAACCGCCTCGTGCCATTAATTAAATTCAGGCCCTCCTTCTAGCGCCATTTGTTTACAGGCGAAATCGACCGTCCGCCAACTGGAAGAGTGGAACAGGTCCGGGGTTGTCTAATAACCCAAGCCATTTGGAATGAACCACCCTGATGGGTTTAGTGGCTCCGTTAGCTGATCTAAGGTCCTAAGAAAACAAAAAAGAAAAACTACTCTAAACTAACTAATCTAACTAAAAACTAACTAACAAACTAGTCTAACTAAAATTAACTACTAAACTAATAAATCTTATTCACAAAATATACAATATTAACAATTTACAGATTTGAATGGAAACCTAAAAAACTCATTTGTATTATGCCCTAAGACAGTGAGAGATATTTTTGTTGATTTTATAATTTTATGAAACAAAAATAAAATAGAAAACTAACTAAACTGAATCACTAATCTAGACTACAAATATATCTAACTAAAATACTAATAGTATATTAAAGAAATTAACGAAAATAAATCACAAACTAACCTGGAGAAATGCTCCAGATTTGCCCTGTGTATGATGATTGTGCTAGCTGATCGGAGGGAGGAAACCCGCATCGATTTATCCAGGAGCTTCTTGTAAACGATAAGCTGCAGTGCTCTTAAGGTATGATCATAGGACAAACAAAACATAAAAATAACAACAATCTTATAATTTATAAATCTTCACAGTTAGATAAACCTGTATGCAAAGATCTATACATAATAGTTCAATTGATGAAGAAGAGAAATCTGTCATTCACTAACTGACCAAAGTAATTGTTGTATTTTAGATTAATGAAATAAATCAGACATGGATCATATTAATTAAATCATATCATTCTGCAAAAAACTATGATAGCTAAAGTAGTCACTAATCAAATGCAAATTGATAAGCATAAACATGAAACAAAAGATTGATATTATGAAAGAGAAAGCTGTAGAAAAACATCAACTCCTGTCTCTGTTTGTATTAGAAATCCATAGCCTGGTTCTCCCACAAGTGAGGATGATCCTTATTACAAAAAGAATAAGTATTTATAGGTTTTCCACAGGGTAAAACCTCCCTGTGGAAGTTATCAAAACTGTTTACATAAAATCTGGGAAGATATCCCAAGTCTGACTAAACTAAGAACCTACAATAAAACTAAAATACACAAATATCCCCTAGACTGTCCAATATGTCCAATGCAATTCGGATGTACCTGAAAAGGGTAAAAAATGGACAAGTTAGAAGGATCCTTTATTAATAAAATAATAAAAATCTAATTCTATAGACTAGCTACAGAATCTTACGATTCTGTAGCTGGTCTAAATAAGACACAGAATCAGCATTGAAATCAACTAAAAATATTTTTAAAGAATTAAATTTAACTCACATCCAATAACTATTTGAAAGTGAATCATTCAAACTAAAATTGTTATACCATTCAAAACCAAACAAGATGAAGATCAATCAACTGATCATAGAGATACATGTACTCTGTTTCTTTTGTTACCACAAAATCGAACGAACATAATCATAATGAACAGTTGTGAAATCGTTTGATATCAATTTGAAACTGATATAATCAAAACAAATCGCAGGCAATTATTATGCTGCCTTATCAACAAGAGATACGATCGAATCCAACAAGATCATTTTCAAATCGTTATAACTGTAATGACGTAACAAACGATTCATGCCACGAGTGGATCGACTCAAGCTGGCACGAAAATCAATTCAAATGAAATCATAACAGGATCAATTAATTAGTAACATAATTCGTAAGAAATATCTGATCGCTTATTATTGCAAACTGGGCAAACAAGATCGATTGACTTTGATCAAAATCGTTCCATTCAAACGAATTATAACTGGATTTGATAGAGATAACCTAGGTTGACCAATTCGTTTTGCAAATTTAAAATCAAACAAAGCAACAATTATAATCCGAATCCAACTCATAAAACAATATTTCCAACTCAAGATATGGGATAATCCAATCAGAATAAGAGCGAATCGAACAGTTAAGGTTTTAACATAGTTATTATGAATCAAAACCATTCCACGATTCGGGCGCATTTGCACAGGCTTAAATGAGAGCATTGTTTTCGTACGAAACAGAGTAGTTCTTTCCAAACTGAAACCGAACAGATTTGTATTCCTGTTCTTAGAAGATTACATGACACAACATATTACAACATCATAACAACCAAACTCATTGAAATCGTTTGCCAATCACATCACATGAACCATAACGGAATCAAATCCAAACATGGTCGTATTCTAAATCGAGCATGACAAAATTCCTGTTCAGAGTAGATACAAAACGAATTCAATTGAAAGCAAACCATCAGTTTCGTTAACTCAATCAGACAAACGAACAAATCAAATCCAAACGAAGATCATTTAAATCCAATAAAAATATATCAATGGATAAACTGGGAATGATCAATTCATGTATCTAAAATGAAATTCCACTTATTTTTAGCAAAGAGAAAAATATGCAGGATGAACACATTATGACAGAGCCATTCCGAAATATAAGCAGAGCTATTCGAAGACCAAATTCCAATCACTATATTAATCCTGGTCATTCTCAAAACTAAAACGATATCAAAATCCATACCTGTATGGCGAGCAAATGGCTTAATCACGACAATTTGGAGTTAATAAAAGCTGTGGCCGATTCAACATTCTTGAAAATGATGGAGCCAGTTGTCTTCTGTTTCTTATTAGTTGCTTGGAGTTTATCTCTTTGGCTGGTCAATACTGCAACTTGACTTTCCAGCAATTGAATTTTCGATTGGAGTATGGGAACGTCGATGTAGTATCGTTCCAACCACAAATCACATTGGTCACACGGTGACTGTGTGGGCTTCGAAAGTGCATGTGAGGGTTTGATTATATTGCTGAGGGTTTCGTTAGGGAGTTTAATACCAGGGTAGCTGGGATTATTTCTTAGGCAAGGGCGAAGATTCGTCACGAAATCATAAGGTGGCTCGGGGCATAAACCCTGTGAGTAAGGGTACTCACTGGATAGGAAATGTTCTACGTCAGAGTCCGAATCCTCACTAAGGATTATGGGCTTCTTCTCAACCGAGGGTTTAGGTTTGGTCCTAGCCATTCTCGAAATCAGCCGGGCATTCCTTTTTCCTTTGGCATTAGCAGTATGGTTTGCCTTAGCCTTTTTTCTTACAGGTCTCTTTATAGCCTCAACCTTCTCAGTTCCAACGTCTGGTAAGTCAATAGCAGGGTCGATCGAAGGCTTAGGAGAGGGCAGTAGGATATGGAAGGGCACGGGTGGCCCGACCTTGGTTTCATTCACCACAGGCTTGTCAACCTGGACAGGGTCTGTGTCATCAAAACCATTTCGAGCGATGAAAGATCGCCATCTATCACCGTGGAGACTTAAGTAATGAACAATGATAAGTTTAATTAGTCCATGGTGGAACATGATACTGTCATCCTTCTCCCTTTTAAACCTTTTTGACATTTTATATAGGCTACACTGGAAGTAGAAGGGCATATTCAACAGGTATCCCATAAAATTCATTAACAAACACAGGTGGTAGAGAAACACGAGTCCATATCAACCTTCACAGGTCACGAACTGCTTGACTATTATCAAAAGGTCATGCCATCGTGGTTTAAGCAAGGATATGGGCATACCTCTGTCACAAGAGGTGACCTTTTGGGAGACAAACAATAGTGGCCATGGAACTTCCTCGACCTTAGAATTCTTGAACCAAAGCTGGCCTGTGGCAGGTAACCCTGTAGCAGAACTAATAAACTTCTCATCGATTTCCAACTGTATGTCACCCACCTTGGCTCTACAACCATCAAAAGTCAGAGCAAACTGCTGTGCCACAAATAAGTTGAAACCCTCAAATCTCTGCACGAAGGTCAGCCAACTGTTGTCCTCCAAGTCCTTCTGGACATTGTCAAATAACAGTAAGGCTTGGCTACCGTTCGGTTCGATTCGCACCACTAGTTCCATGGAGCCGAGCACACGGTAAGTCCAGGGTTTGGGTCATAGCACACACAGGAGAAAAATGCACGAAGGGTTATCCGAGCTAACAGAGGTAAACGAAGATAAGGGATAGGCATAAATGTCATCGTGCGAAGGTGGTGGAGCTTATCTCTACCATGCATAATAATGATTACCCACAGTACAACCGCCGACTTTCATAGCTGTTCGACCCACTATTGTATAGTTCAACAATCAAGTCAATTTCCCAACCAATGAATCCAATGGTAAGTGTATAAACCAACGCGCGCAATCAACGTTGTGTCATAGTTTTAAACCATCAACATTCAATTTGAAACCAATACCAAATATTTAACCATGCACCAATGTATAAACTCATATCAATAGTTTAACCAATGTGCCAATGGGTCTTCATATAATCAACATACCAATAGTTATGAAAACACGAACATAGGCATTATATTAAAAGATATATATGAATGATTTAATCATAACCCCTATGTATTTTCATGAAACCAATGGTCAAGTAGGTCGAATAAAATGCAAATCCAAATGCCAATGCATTACAAACTCAATGAAACCAAGTCACACAATCA
>JZKD02S1932794.1:0-39527 GCA_000966675.3 Picea glauca
AGCCTCTGAAACCTGTCCCAATGTGTTCAGAGCATATCAATTAGCCAAAAATGATTATTCAATCACAGAAAAGAAACATAGGCTAACCAAACCATGTCCTCGATCAATGAGGGCTTCAAGCTCCCTAGAGCTTCCTGAAACTTCAACGGTGAAAACATTGCAGAATAAGTCTTCAAATGGCCTTGAAAATAGCACCAATGGATCCAACACATCCAAAAACCCCTAGCTGGGCTTTTACGGCACCTCAATCGGCCAAAAGATGAAGAAGTTAGGCCTCCTCCATTTTCCGCCTTCAAGCTTTCTGAAACTGGCTCTACAAAACACACCTCTGTGTGCATGAACCAAGAACACGCTCCAAAATGCACGTTAAAACCTAGCCCCGCGCATAAATGAAAACTGGTCCAAACTGTAGGACGGTTAGGGCGCCTCCAGCCCCCAACCATCAAGCACTCGGGCACATGGGTCATAGTACCTCAGGCTAAAAATGAAAGTGTTTAACCGTTATAAAACCGGTGCAACCAAACCCACGCGCTCCAGTTAGGTTCATATGGCGCAATACACAAAAACCATGGGCTATGTTCAAATCGCACGCAAACATTACAATACACAGTTTTATGAAATGGGTTACGGTCATGTGTACAGTCAAACGACCGCGGGCCGGGGCTAAGCCCTGGCCCGACCCCCGCCATAGGTTACAACATATGATTTCAAATATATTAAAATAGACATATAAAACAAGAAATACTCGGTGGCCTATTGGTCGGGCGGTCATGCGAAGGCGCTAGTGTGGGGGAGGTCCAAGGGTCGAACCCCGCGGACTCCCAATATACTTTTATACAACCAAATAAACCAATAATGAGGGGGACACGTGACGCCCCTGGATTAGGCCACGTGTCCTCATATTACTTACCACAAACTGGACACATGTCACCACCCAATTCACCARCAACCAACCAATAAATGCATGYCGCATCATCGCCACACATGCTTCTGATGTCATCCGACACGTAGGATGTTGACGTCATCATGTGCCACGTGTCACCCTTCCAGTGGTGACATGTGTCACCTCCGAATTAGTCCAACTATACACCCAAAAAGCCAAATCTTCCTGACACATGTCATCACTTGGAGCTACCACGTGTCCTGTATGGACCTACCACGTGTCCTATACGGACCTGCCACGTGTCATGTACGGACTGTACGGACAGGTACAGTCAGCATCCAATTTTGTCTGTTTGACTCGGCGAACAGATCGCGATATCTTCTCCATACGGACTCTGTTTGAGAAAGTAAATATACCGCCGGAATCAGGAAGACGAGATGGATGCAATGGCACCGTTTTCGTCGCATTCCGAACACTTTTAAATTTGAGCAAAATTTTGACCCCTGGTCCAGATTTTGATCACACAGTGGGGGGATCTCTTCAACAGAATTAGCTGAGAAGAATACCCAGAGTATATCCCACACAATGACCTAGATGTGAGGGCACTCGATGGCCAGGTGTTCTCAAACATCCGACGATTGTATTTACACATGGTGGCAAGCAGAACCCCAGTTTTCCCTTGCATAGAGGTTCTGAAATGGCTCATAGACCATATAGATGGGCATAAGTGCTTGATCAATTATGAGAATGGTGGATGTGTCAAAGTTTTCCTCCCAACAGAAGTCCAAAAATACTACAAGCTTAGGGACTGAGAGGAGTGGCTCAACATGGACATCGTGGTGAAGTTCTATGAATTCCATCACACCATCCAGTTGATGACCTCTTGGTGGAAGGAAGACAAGAATTTCACTAACTGGTTAAATGGATGGTATGGGACAATTAACCTGAGAGAGCCATACATCTATTTGATGGCTCTCATCTGTCGGTTATATGGAGAAAAGTACTACTCCAATTTTTCTGAAGCATGGATGTCGTTGGCATACACAGTGGTGATCTTCAGAAGCAACTTCAATTGGGGAGAGATAATATCAAAACAATTAATCATCTGAGTATAGCAGGCGCATATGATAAAAGAAGGGGAGGCACCCACTTTCTACATGTCGTCGTACCTTCTCGATGTCATGTGCGTAAGGAATGTCTTTACCGACATGAATTTAAGATGGCATGTTGTGAAGCTCTGGGTCCATGTCTACTTCATCATACTATGGGAGAACATGTACAAGAAATATTATGCACTCATCTACGATGAATTCATCNAGCCTCTGAAACCTGTCCCAATGTGTTCAGAGCATATCAATTAGCCAAAAATGATTATTCAATCACAGAAAAGAAACATAGGCTAACCAAACCATGTCCTCGATCAATGAGGGCTTCAAGCTCCCTAGAGCTTCCTGAAACTTCAACGGTGAAAACATTGCAGAATAAGTCTTCAAATGGCCTTGAAAATAGCACCAATGGATCCAACACATCCAAAAACCCCTAGCTGGGCTTTTACGGCACCTCAATCGGCCAAAAGATGAAGAAGTTAGGCCTCCTCCATTTTCCGCCTTCAAGCTTTCTGAAACTGGCTCTACAAAACACACCTCTGTGTGCATGAACCAAGAACACGCTCCAAAATGCACGTTAAAACCTAGCCCCGCGCATAAATGAAAACTGGTCCAAACTGTAGGACGGTTAGGGCGCCTCCAGCCCCCAACCATCAAGCACTCGGGCACATGGGTCATAGTACCTCAGGCTAAAAATGAAAGTGTTTAACCGTTATAAAACCGGTGCAACCAAACCCACGCGCTCCAGTTAGGTTCATATGGCGCAATACACAAAAACCATGGGCTATGTTCAAATCGCACGCAAACATTACAATACACAGTTTTATGAAATGGGTTACGGTCATGTGTACAGTCAAACGACCGCGGGCCGGGGCTAAGCCCTGGCCCGACCCCCGCCATAGGTTACAACATATGATTTCAAATATATTAAAATAGACATATAAAACAAGAAATACTCGGTGGCCTATTGGTCGGGCGGTCATGCGAAGGCGCTAGTGTGGGGGAGGTCCAAGGGTCGAACCCCGCGGACTCCCAATATACTTTTATACAACCAAATAAACCAATAATGAGGGGGACACGTGACGCCCCTGGATTAGGCCACGTGTCCTCATATTACTTACCACAAACTGGACACATGTCACCACCCAATTCACCAACAACCAACCAATAAATGCATGTCGCATCATCGCCACACATGCTTCTGATGTCATCCGACACGTAGGATGTTGACGTCATCATGTGCCACGTGTCACCCTTCCAGTGGTGACATGTGTCACCTCCGAATTAGTCCAACCGTACACCCAAAAAGCCAAATCTTCCTGACACATGTCATCACTTGGAGCTACCACATGTCCTATATGGACCTACCACATGTCCTGTACGGACCTACCACGTGTCATGTACGGACTGTACGGACAGGTACAGTCAGCATCCAATTTTGTCTGTTTGACTTGGCGAACAGATCGCGATATCTTCTCCATACGGACTCCGTTTGAGAAAGTAAATATACCGCCGGAATCAGGAAGACGAGACGGACGCAATGGCACCGTTTTCGTCGCATTCCGAACACTTTTAAATTTGAGCAAAATTTTGACCCCTGGTCCAGATTTTGATCACACAGTGGGGGGATCTCTTCAACAGAATTAGCCGAGAAGAATACCCAGAGTATATCCCACACAATGACCTGGATTTGAGGGCACTCGATGGCTAGGTGTTCTCAAACATCCAACGATTGTATTTACACATGGTGGCAAGCAGAACCCCAGTTTTCCCTTGCATAGAGGTTCTGAAATGGCTCATAGACCATATAGATGGGTTAAGTGCTTGATCAATTATGAGAATGGTGGATGTGTCAAAGTTTTCCTCCCAACAGAAGTCCAAAAATACTACAAGCTTAGGGACTGAGAGGAGTGGCTCAACATGGACATCGTGGTGAAGTTCTATGAATTCCATCACACCATCCAGTTGATGACCTCTTGGTGGAAGGAAGACAAGAATTTCACTAACTGGTTAAATGGATGGTATGGGACAATTAACCTGAGAGAGCCATACATCTATTTGATGGCTCTCATCTGTCGGTTATATGGAGAAAAGTACTGCTCCAATTTTTCTGAAGCATGGATGTCGTTGGCATACACAGTGGTGATCTTCAGAAGAAACTTCAATTGGGGAGAGATAATATCAAAACAATTAATCATCTGAGTATAGCAGGCGCAGATGATGAAAGAAGGGGAGGCACCCACTTTCTACATGTCATCGTACCTTCTCGATGTCATGTGCGTAAGGAATGTCTTCACCGACATGAATTTAAGATGGCATGTTGTGAAGCTCTGGGTCCATGTCTACTTCATCATACTATGGGAGAACATGTACAAGAAATATTATGCACTCATCTATGATGAATTCATCGCCCGTATTCATTTTATTATTTTCAAGAAAGAATGTCCAATATTATCTTCAGTAGCCAAGAAAATGGTAGCAAAGGTAGGGAATTGGTACTTAGACGAATGCTCAACCTAAATCAGAGTGTTCAGGGCCATCAAAGAACCACATCTCCTACCTACTCATGTCCCAGATTGGCTTGTTATTGGATAAATCTTATATCATACTATCTTGTAGGGCTACAATGCCACATTAGTCAAGGACAAGAAGCGGGATTTCATACCTTGTGGTTTCCATGTGGGGCTATATCTGGTGAAGGATACTGCTCAAGCCAAACAAGAAGGGCTTAGCCAATTGGAATTCGGGTTCCCGATAGGCTGATTCCGCAAGCACGACCCTCAAGGCATGGTCCTCCAACATGCTTCACATGTATCATCCTATTTTTTGTATGCTCATGATAAGTTTGACAACGAAATTTACACATAATGCACCCAGGATTGGGAAGAGGTGGTGCAGAGGATGTCCAACCCAAACATGACCAGTTTCAAGGCCATGACCATGGATGAACATGTGGAAACAATAGAGCAGTCCAATCAAGAGGCCCTCAGAGCCAAGGAAGAAATCAAAGCGGTAGAGACAATAGAGGCATAAAGAAGGGGATTTATCTTGCTATAAGGGGCACATAGAATCATTGATCAATTGCAAAATGAACCTGATATGATAGAAATGACGAGGATTCCCATTGATGAACCAATCGAAAGCCAAGGAGAACCAAGTGGCCTAGATTCGATGCAACTTGAAGAAATCACCGGCTCAGAAAACCCTGAAGTGCCACCACCATGGATCAGATCACCAGGGGAATTGTCGACCCCGCCTGAGATAGTGAGGACATCAAGGAGAATAGGTGTACCAAATACCTTATTCTATTTTATAACCATCTACGATTATGAGGAGAGTTCAAAGGTGTCCTTGGTCACTCTAGTGCAGATTACAAAGGAGAAATAACTTGAGAGAGCATCCACCTTCGGTCCTGATGCTCCAGTTCAGAGTTGTTTTCATATCGAGCATGAGGTGGAAAGTGCCTTAGACACCGAGCCACTCAACATAATGATAACCCCAATGGAAAGCTCGAGGGATGATCTAGGATCGAGCAAACGAGAAGAAGAGATTCCATAATAGGAAATCCACATTTCAACAGCTGATCATCAAGTAAGTATTGAACCTACCCCATATTCCTTATTTTTGGTCGATGACTTACCACCCGATGAGAAACAACTAGAGACTGGGCCATCGGGACATATAGAATACGCTCAGGAACCCAACCTTGAACACATATACACAGTCGGGAGCCTGGGAAATACTCTAACTTGGGGAGAACAACAAATCCCAGAACCGGTTGATGAGGTCTCCGATATACAAGCAATGTATGTGGGTTGATACCTATGATCAAAAGAGGAAATACATCATTAAGAGAACCACTAAGAAGAGGAGGCTTTCGTTGGACAATTTGATCCTCATCACTACAGAGGAGAAATTGATCAGCATAGAGCATGCCAAGACATCCGAGCTTATCGACGTAGGGATGGATATCATAGATTCCACCCTGGACAGAGTGAGGAAAGATGAAGAGGAACCGGTCATTGCGCTAAAGGCGTTGGAGCATCTGTGCCAATTGGTGAAATACTATCAAGACTCCACATAGGCCACAGTGTTTTTGAGAGGTGTGTTTCAAGATGCCTATAGAAAATTCACGAATGAACGTCACCTTTTCACTGTAGGGATAGACAACTTCCAAGAAGACACCCTTCTGGCACTAGCGACCAACAAATACATGGAAAGATGGTACGAGAAGGCCCATCAAGTAGTGTAAATAATTGATTACATCAGGGCAGTTCAAAAAGGTCGAGACGCCAAAGAGAATGACATTCGAGTGCTAAGGGATAACAACATAGATCAGATAAGAAAAGTGGTTGAATACTGGGTGAAAATGGCCGAAGAACCTCAGCAGGAGATTCATTAAAAATGGTTTGATTGCGAAAGGAGTTGGGTCAAGATAAATCGAGAGATGAGAGACATTGGTCTCCTAGAATTCAGCTCACCTGAGGACTTTGTCGACTTGCATGACATAGTCAAACAACATGCAGAACAAGACTCATCATGGACTGCAAAGGTAGAAAAGTTGGAAAACATGGCTCCAGGTCAAGTACAATAGTTCATGGAGCATCCGATCAAGGCTTGAACAATATTATAGAAGTTAAGTGTTAAAATAGTCAAGTATCGGGCACATGCAGTAGAAGTAAAGGATATCCTTTCAGCCTTGATGGACCAACATAAATTTATGTATGCCAACACATGTGAGGAACTCTTCGTAAAATGGTCAGAGTATGAGAAGAGTCATCCACTTCAGTGAAACCATTCGATGACTCTTAGAAGATAGAGAGATGGAAGTTCCATGTGGCGATGTTTTTTTTTACTTAGCTTACACTTTTGATAGTATTTTTAGTCAATGATTTGTTATAAATAATAGGATTGACCTTTTAGAATGGTCTATGGTTTTGGGCAATGACCCTCATTTTTGGAATTGTAAAGAACTATTTATGAACTACCTTAATTGAGAAGTCATGTTTAGGATCGGAGACAAACTTTTGTTTTTCATCAAAAGCATGTGTGATTGGATTTGAGGAGGAACTACTTCCAACTTTGTTTCATGAATGGATGTTGTAATGAGTAAGAGTTTCTGAATCTATTGATAATTTAGTTGATTCAATATTTTTCTGAAGTTCTTGTTCTTATTGATGGAAAAAAAANAAGGAAGACAAGAATTTCACTAACTGGTTAAATGGATGGTATGGGACAATTAACCTGAGAGAGCCATACATCTATTTGATGGCTCTCATCTGTCGGTTATATGGAGAAAAGTACTGCTCCAATTTTTCTGAAGCATGGATGTCGTTGGCATACACAGTGGTGATCTTCAGAAGAAACTTCAATTGGGGAGAGATAATATCAAAACAATTAATCATCTGAGTATAGCAGGCGCAGATGATGAAAGAAGGGGAGGCACCCACTTTCTACATGTCATCGTACCTTCTCGATGTCATGTGCGTAAGGAATGTCTTCACCGACATGAATTTAAGATGGCATGTTGTGAAGCTCTGGGTCCATGTCTACTTCATCATACTATGGGAGAACATGTACAAGAAATATTATGCACTCATCTATGATGAATTCATCGCCCGTATTCATTTTATTATTTTCAAGAAAGAATGTCCAATATTATCTTCAGTAGCCAAGAAAATGGTAGCAAAGGTAGGGAATTGGTACTTAGACGAATGCTCAACCTAAATCAGAGTGTTCAGGGCCATCAAAGAACCACATCTCCTACCTACTCATGTCCCAGATTGGCTTGTTATTGGATAAATCTTATATCATACTATCTTGTAGGGCTACAATGCCACATTAGTCAAGGACAAGAAGCGGGATTTCATACCTTGTGGTTTCCATGTGGGGCTATATCTGGTGAAGGATACTGCTCAAGCCAAACAAGAAGGGCTTAGCCAATTGGAATTCGGGTTCCCGATAGGCTGATTCCGCAAGCACGACCCTCAAGGCATGGTCCTCCAACATGCTTCACATGTATCATCCTATTTTTTGTATGCTCATGATAAGTTTGACAACGAAATTTACACATAATGCACCCAGGATTGGGAAGAGGTGGTGCAGAGGATGTCCAACCCAAACATGACCAGTTTCAAGGCCATGACCATGGATGAACATGTGGAAACAATAGAGCAGTCCAATCAAGAGGCCCTCAGAGCCAAGGAAGAAATCAAAGCGGTAGAGACAATAGAGGCATAAAGAAGGGGATTTATCTTGCTATAAGGGGCACATAGAATCATTGATCAATTGCAAAATGAACCTGATATGATAGAAATGACGAGGATTCCCATTGATGAACCAATCGAAAGCCAAGGAGAACCAAGTGGCCTAGATTCGATGCAACTTGAAGAAATCACCGGCTCAGAAAACCCTGAAGTGCCACCACCATGGATCAGATCACCAGGGGAATTGTCGACCCCGCCTGAGATAGTGAGGACATCAAGGAGAATAGGTGTACCAAATACCTTATTCTATTTTATAACCATCTACGATTATGAGGAGAGTTCAAAGGTGTCCTTGGTCACTCTAGTGCAGATTACAAAGGAGAAATAACTTGAGAGAGCATCCACCTTCGGTCCTGATGCTCCAGTTCAGAGTTGTTTTCATATCGAGCATGAGGTGGAAAGTGCCTTAGACACCGAGCCACTCAACATAATGATAACCCCAATGGAAAGCTCGAGGGATGATCTAGGATCGAGCAAACGAGAAGAAGAGATTCCATAATAGGAAATCCACATTTCAACAGCTGATCATCAAGTAAGTATTGAACCTACCCCATATTCCTTATTTTTGGTCGATGACTTACCACCCGATGAGAAACAACTAGAGACTGGGCCATCGGGACATATAGAATACGCTCAGGAACCCAACCTTGAACACATATACACAGTCGGGAGCCTGGGAAATACTCTAACTTGGGGAGAACAACAAATCCCAGAACCGGTTGATGAGGTCTCCGATATACAAGCAATGTATGTGGGTTGATACCTATGATCAAAAGAGGAAATACATCATTAAGAGAACCACTAAGAAGAGGAGGCTTTCGTTGGACAATTTGATCCTCATCACTACAGAGGAGAAATTGATCAGCATAGAGCATGCCAAGACATCCGAGCTTATCGACGTAGGGATGGATATCATAGATTCCACCCTGGACAGAGTGAGGAAAGATGAAGAGGAACCGGTCATTGCGCTAAAGGCGTTGGAGCATCTGTGCCAATTGGTGAAATACTATCAAGACTCCACATAGGCCACAGTGTTTTTGAGAGGTGTGTTTCATGATGCCTATAGAAAATTCATGAATGAACGTCACCTTTTCACTGTAGGGATAGACAACTTCCAAGAAGACACCCTTCTGGCACTAGCGACCTACAAATACATGGAAAGATGGTACGAGAAGGCCCATCAAGTAGTGGAAAGAATTGATTACATCAGGGCAGTTCAAAAAGGTCGAGACGCCAAAGAGAATGACATTCGAGTGCTAAGGGATAACAACATAGATCAGATAAGAAAAGCGGTTGAATACTGGGTGAAAATGGCCGAAGAACCTCAGCAGGAGATTCAATAAAAATGGTTTGATTGCGAAAGGAGTTGGGTCAAGATAAATCGAGAGATGAGAGACATTGGTCTCCTAGAATTCAGCTCACCCGAGGACTTTGTCGACTTGCATGACATAGTCAAACAACATGTAGAACAAGACTCATCATGGACTGCAAAGGTAGAAAAGTTGGAAAACATGGCTCCAGGTCAAGTACAACAGTTCATGGAGCATCCGATCAAGGCTCGAACAATATTATAGAAGTTAAGTGTTAAAATAGTCAAGTATCGGGCACATGCAGTAGAAGTAAAGGATATCCTTTCAGCCTTGATGGACCAACATAAATTTATGTATGCCAACACATGTGAGGAACTCTTCGTAAAATGGTCAGAGTATGAGAAGAGTCATCCACTTCAGTGAAACCATTCGATGACTCTTAGAAGATAGAGAGATGGAAGTTCCATGTGGCGATGTTTTTTTTTACTTAGCTTACACTTTTGATAGTATTTTTAGTCAATGATTTGTTATAAATAATAGGATTGACCTTTTAGAATGGTCTATGGTTTTGGGCAATGACCCTCATTTTTGGAATTGTAAAGAACTATTTATGAACTACCTTAATTGAGAAGTCATGTTTAGGATCGGAGACAAACTTTTGTTTTTCATCAAAAGCATGTGTGATTGGATTTGAGGAGGAACTACTTCCAACTTTGTTTCATGAATGGATGTTGTAATGAGTAAGAGTTTCTGAATCTATTGATAATTTAGTTGATTCAATATTTTTCTGAAGTTCTTGTTCTTATTGATGGAAAAAAAAATCATTGTGTTAATGTGTGATTAATGATTAGAGATAAGGAAATTATTTTTCTTGCCATCATTTTATTGCATGTATGTTTTCTTTCGATAATTGTATCTCAGTCAATAATTGAAATATCGACAAGTTAATGTATTAGTACTAGGCTATCACGGGTGTGAAATTCTTTGTCTGCATGCTTGAGCACAAGGGTTATCCCAAGCTCAGCCTTATTCAATAGTTAATATTTCCCCTTTTATCAGCTGGTTTATACCAGCACACATATTTTTATTAAACCCATCTAATAAAATAAAATACAAATTGAGAACATTTAAATTGAAGGAGGAATTTTCATAAGAAGATATCMTGTCAATCACTACGTAAATCCCATCRATTATTTGGTTGGATCGACAAATATGGAGAACCATTCCACTATCAAAYRCTGCATATTCTAACTGRGCCTYATTGGTGGGTTTGGTTCCTGTTKTTGAGCTAAAAGGATTTAGGACCCCTCAATAAAATTGGCGTTAGAGGGAGGGCCTGAATGAATGCATGGATAACAATATTTTTGATATAATATTTCAAACAACCTATAGATTCAAAACAACCCACATACATTGCTAGTCATTCTCAAGACAAACCACATACATTGAGTACTTCTAAAACGAGTAACTCACCCTAGCAAGAGGAAGAAAATTTATTCCTTGAAATACCTTACGCTCTTCCCCACAAGGAGTTGAACCAGTTCATAAGAATCACAGGATCTTACGCCCGAAAAATTGGAGCACTACCCTTAGCCCCATTACTTCCTCGTAGAAAAAAAGTAAGCAGACTAGTGGTCAACACCCCTAACCAAGTTTTTGTTCACACAATAGAAGACCTGATAGATTTGTCTCTCACTAATATCGAACATCCCCTCAATTTAATCCCCGAAACACGAGCTGGTAACTGCTCTAAGTGTGACGATTTTGAATCTGACGAGGAAGGGTTTAACTCAGCACTCAGTTTTGTAGTCAGACGACATGGAGGATAAAAATGATCATAATGAAGAAATGGGAAACCCACCTCAGAATAATCAACCTTGGTTGGCCATAGATGCTCTGGAAATCCCCAGACGAGTACATAACCTTCCCCAACAGCTAGAAAAGTAACTCCCTAAATTTGACCCTGAAACCTCAGGATTTCCAGAAGACCATATCAAAAATTTCATACTAGCTATTAGACTGATAAATGTCCAACATGAAGACATAGTGATCTAGGTGGATATAGGTGGCCACCCACCTTTTCCAACTGGCTCAAAACATTTTTTTGACAATTTTGGTAATTTACTATTTTTAGCAGTTTTTCAGGTCCCAAACTTTCGAGGTCGTTTTGAGGCCCTAGACGACATTTTTTGGGAAAACGGGGAGCAACATGTATACAACATGATCACATCAAAAGTTGTAGTCCTCATATATATATTTCTAACAATGTATCGAGCACACCAAATAGAGATCGTATGAAAAAGTTATGCCCCCAGGAAGTTGACGTATCAATTACCTCCATCGGGGCCTGCAAACCTTTTGGATTTTCATCTTTCGACATTAGGGTTTCAGATTTTACTTATGTTAAAAAGGACCTTAGAGCCTCATTGTAATAATGATCTTCTTAGAGATAATCTACCACCATTCTAGTGAGTCTTTCACTCTGTATTTTTATAGTCTTTGTACATTTTCTCTCATTAATAGAAATTGTATTACTATATCTATGATTTTATGGTTGCATCTCTAATACATTTGTGTTATATTGTTGGATATCCGAGATATCTCTATATATTTCTTTATTATATCTCATCTCTCATTTCGTGCCAAAAATAATCTGGATCAGTGGTATCAGAGAAGGCTTCTCTTGATCCTTTTTTAGTGCATGTTCTCGACAGCGTCTCAGTATAGTAAGTTTTGACTCAAGCTTGTCTCTCTCGAGGAAAACCAATCTCGCACACCCAAGAACCCCTCAATGGTAGAAGAAAAAAAAATGACAAAGAAGACGATTCTATCAATCTGTTGCTTGAGCAATATCTCATGTGATCGAGGGACGAAATGATGGAGAATTTTTCCCACATCCTTCAACATCCGTCGATAGCATCAGGCGCATCTTCATCAAGTGGCCACTTTCGAGGAACCTCTCCTTTTAAGGTACATGACAATTTTGATATTCCTATATTTGAAGGTCAGATAGATGCGGATTCCCTAGATAAATGGTCAAATNTTGAGCTAAAAGGATTTAGGACCCCTCAATAAAATTGGCGTTAGAGGGAGGGCCTGAATGAATGCATGGATAACAATATTTTTGATATAATATTTCAAACAACCTATAGATTCAAAACAACCCACATACATTGCTAGTCATTCTCAAGACAAACCACATACATTGAGTACTTCTAAAACGAGTAACTCACCCTAGCAAGAGGAAGAAAATTTATTCCTTGAAATACCTTACGCTCTTCCCCACAAGGAGTTGAACCAGTTCATAAGAATCACAGGATCTTACGCCCGAAAAATTGGAGCACTACCCTTAGCCCCATTACTTCCTCGTAGAAAAAAAGTAAGCAGACTAGTGGTCAACACCCCTAACCAAGTTTTTGTTCACACAATAGAAGACCTGATAGATTTGTCTCTCACTAATATCGAACATCCCCTCAATTTAATCCCCGAAACACGAGCTGGTAACTGCTCTAAGTGTGACGATTTTGAATCTGACGAGGAAGGGTTTAACTCAGCACTCAGTTTTGTAGTCAGACGACATGGAGGATAAAAATGATCATAATGAAGAAATGGGAAACCCACCTCAGAATAATCAACCTTGGTTGGCCATAGATGCTCTGGAAATCCCCAGACGAGTACATAACCTTCCCCAACAGCTAGAAAAGTAACTCCCTAAATTTGACCCTGAAACCTCAGGATTTCCAGAAGACCATATCAAAAATTTCATACTAGCTATTAGACTGATAAATGTCCAACATGAAGACATAGTGATCTAGGTGGATATAGGTGGCCACCCACCTTTTCCAACTGGCTCAAAATTTTTTTTTGACAATTTTGGTAATTTACTATTTTTAGCAGTTTTTCAGGTCCCAAACTTTCGAGGTCATTTTGAGGCCCTAGACGACATTTTTTGGGAAAACGGGGCGCAACATGTATACAACATGATCACATCAAAAGTTGTAGTCCTCATATATATCTTTCTAACAATGTATCGAGCACGCCAAATAGAGAACGTATGAAAAAGTTATGCCCCCAGGAAGTTGACGTATCAATTACCTCCATCGGGGCCTGCGAACCTTTTGGATTTTCATCTTTCGACATTAGGGTTTCAGATTTTACTTATGTTAAAAAGGACCTTAGAGCCTCATTGTAATAATGATCTTCTTAGAGATAATATACCACCATTCTAGTGAGTCTTTCACTCTGTATTTTTATAGTCTTTGTACATTTTCTCTCATTAATAGAAATTGTATTACTATATCTATGATTTTATGGTTGCATCTCTAATACATTTGTGTTATATTGTTGGATATCCGAGATATCTCTATATATTTCTTTATTATATCTCATCTCTCATTTCGTGCCAAAAATAATCTGGATCAGTGGTATCAGAGAAGGCTTCTCTTGATCCTTTTTTAGTGCATGTTCTCGACAGCGTCTCAGTATAGTAAGTTTTGACTCAAGCTTGTCTCTCTCGAGGAAAACCAATCTCGCACACCCAAGAACCCCTCAATGGTAGAAGAAAAAAAAATGACAAAGAAGACGATTCTATCAATCTGTTGCTTGAGCAATATCTCATGTGATCGAGGGACGAAATGATGGAGAATTTTTCCCACATCCTTCAACATCCGTCGATAGCATCAGGCGCATCTTCATCAAGTGGCCACTTTCGAGGAACCTCTCCTTTTAAGGTACATGACAATTTTGATATTCCTATATTTGAAGGTCAGATAGATGCGGATTCCCTAGATAAATGGTCAAATCTGTTATAAGGTTATTTCTTTGTTCATAATTTTTCTGATGGGGAAAAGATCACCTTTGCACTCCTTAAATCTCTCCCCCATGTCAAACATTGGTGGGAAATGTAATGAGAGAAAATTTCCATAGAGTCTAGAATATATGGGGCCAAGCCCACTTGGGATTTTTTTGTAGATGCAGTAAAGGAACAGTGTTACCCTATTGGTAGCGATGAGTACCAGTACATGAGATGGACCACATTGTAGCAAGAGAGGGGCCAATCAGTTCTGAATTTCACCAATACCTTCCATACCTTGCACACCAAGCTGGGTATCAAAGACTCTGAATGACATTTAGTTCTGAAATACCGTGGAGCTCTACACAAATACATCCAAACTGAAATGGATTTTCTGGACATCTCATCACTCAGTTCTACTTATCGATATGCTATTAAAATCAAGCAAAAATTTAAGCACCAAAACAAACGGGAGTTTGAGTCTTCAAATCTACAACAACCAAAGTGTGAGAAAGATGACCCTAACAAACAATCTCTAGAAAACTAGTCCAATCCACAGGTAAAGAAGGGTCATGAAAAGATGAAGAAGGACATGGGAAAATGGTGTGATTTCCATAAAATCCCCTGGCACAATACTAATGAATGTCCCTCAAAATAGTAATTGGTGGTCGAGATCAAAGATGAGCCGAACCCTGATTCAGAAACTGATTTTGAAAATACTGGTAAAAGATATATCATCGATGCAGACCCCACTACTATTGTCGTGACCAAAACAATTCAACCAGAAGAAACAACAGATACTGAAGAGGGGGAGCACCTTTTTCATTCGCAGATGTGGGTGATGGGGACCCCACTACATTTTATTGTTGATAGCGGAAGACAGAAGAATCTCATCTCTGCAAAGGTTGTCAAACAGTTGGAATTGTTGACAACACCACACCCACAACCATACAACATTGGGTGGCTTCTCCAAGGACAAGATCTTCGTGTCATCTAGTAGTGTCGATTTTCATACAGCATCCAACCCTTCAAGGATGAGATATTGTGTGATGTTTCCCCACTGGATGTCTGTGATGTTCTCTTGGGCTAGTGATATATGTGGAAACGCCATGTTGTTTATGAGTCGCAACGCTGAAGTGTCATTGTTTCTCTAAGGGGTCATCTCTACAGAATACCAATTGTAGTTCCAACTACTATCCCACCTAAATAGTGTCGCAAGGTAGTATCTCATACTACAAAATTCATCTTCTTCACAATCTGTTCAAAAGGTGAACAAAATGATACTGCAACCATTATAGCCTTGGCCCAAGCACCTTTTATCCAATAGAAGAAGGTTGACAAGATTGCAACAAAGTGTAAATATTCCTTTTGAACACAAGCATATCATGTAGCTAGACTGGTTAAAAAGGTCCAACCCTTCCAGGCACATGTTCATGACAACCTTCAACAAGCTAAGCAACACAACTTCTCCAACAAGGCAAGAAACTCATCAAGATGCAGATTCAATGAACACTCTTCCCTCTCCCCTGGGCACTCAATGCAATGGATACAATTTCTTCCTAAGGAGGGAGGATTGATCGAGGTGGATATATGTGGCCACCCACCTTTTCCAACTAGCTCAAAATAGTTTACTGGCAATTTTAGTAATTTACTATTTTTAGTAGTTTTTTTCGGGTCCCAAACTTCCGGGGCCGTTTTGAAGCCCTAAACGACGTTTTTGGGGAAAACAGAGAGCAACATGGATTTTCCTTCAATGTTGCTCACATCAAAAGTTGTAGTCCTCGAATAGATGTTTCTAACAGTGTATTGAGCACCCCAAACATAGATCGTATGAAAAAGTTACACCCCCAGGAAGTTGACGTATCAACTACCTCCATCGGGGCCCGCAAACCTTTTGGCTTTTCATCTTTTGGGGTTAGGGTTTTGTATTTTCCTTATGTTAAAAAGGCACTTAGATACTCATTGTAATAATCATCTTCTTTCAAATGTGAGTATCCATCACATCTCTTCTCAAAGATAAGCTGCCACCATTCTAGAGAGTCTTTCACTTTGTATTTTTACAGTGTCTGTACATTTTCGCTCATTAATAGAAATTGTATTACTGTATCTCTGTGTTTATGGTTGCATCTCTGAAACATTTATTTTATATTTTTGGATATCAAAGATATCTCTGTATATTTCTTTATTATATCTTCGCTCTCATTTTGTGTCGAAAATAATATGGATCACATAGTATGCAGACTTTCCTCCTATATCTTTGAGAATTCAACCTCTGCATGGTATTTTAACTTCCCTATAGGGTCCATAACTAGTTGGATGAATTTTCAAAAGGATTTTTTAGACAAATTTGCAGAAGAAACCACTATAGGAGCTTTGATGATTGAGTTGTTCGCCACCACTGGGAGTTCAAAAGAGAAGATTAAAGACTTCAATCAACAATTCACCACTATCCTGAACAAATTCCAACCCGAAGCTAAACCCACTTAGAAGATTCAAATAAAAGTATACGTTAATTCTCTCCATGCTTCTATTTCCGTGTTTGTAAAAAGGGTTTCCAAAACAACCCTAGCTAAGAATTTCGACGAAGCCAAAACAATTGAATTCCAAATGAAGGGATGTAAAGAGGGTCATGTGTCATTAGTTAAGAATTAAGATCAACCTCCACCCAGGAGAGGACTCTTGTTGACCAAACCCCAAGGGAAAAAAGCTGAAGAAGGCCTTGAAAAGGGAAGTGGAGACATAGAATACTTACAACGGATGATTAAGAAGTTGTCAAATGAAATCAAAGACATGAAAAGAAGTGCAAGGGAAGGAAACCAAGGCCAGAGGCCCTATAAACCATTTTTTAAAATATACCCACCGTTCAAATAAATTGAACCTCCCCCAACCAACTTAAACATCGACTTGGGAAATGTAGCATTTGACTCTTTTTGCACCTACCACCAAGATGAACATTATGAAATATACTTTCCATAATGGGTGCATTCCTGAATTTGATGGATAACCATTTCCTAGATGATGTTTCCCTTACCAAACAATCAAGCAGATCAATGATGAATATTGTTGATTAGGAAGAAGTTGACCCGCTGGAAGAAACAATTATGTTGTTGTGGGACCCTAACTTGCCAATTCTTTTTGATGATCTGTTTGAGGTTCAATAACCACCCACTAAGCTCTTGGTTGTGAAAATCTGAACTAGGGGTTAGTCTATCTCAAATGACCTTACCGTTTCCCAAACTTCGAGAGGAAAAAAAACATTCAATCACCCGAAATAACCTTTTATCTCCCAAAGAGACCCTATAAATATCCATACACGAGAATTTCCCAAGCTAGACTACAACAAAAGTAGAAGATTTAAAGAGATTAAAAACAAATGTAGCAATCATGGACATGTGTATAATTCCCCAACAAAAGGACTTTTTGTTACAAGCCTTGAAGTTAGTAGAAACTCCTACAACAAACATTAACCAAGGAGAAAATCCAGCCCTCGCGAATCTAAGAAACAAACCAACTATAAATGCTTTCTCTGAAGATAAAAAAGGAAATCCTTTTGTCTCACTGTTCCTCTTGATATTTGAAGTCCTCAACAGAAACCTCCACAATTGTTTAGTTGACTAAGGGGAATTGTTGGCATAGGGGCAGAACCAGGGTTCAATGCTACACCATCACACCAACAAAACCCTAACTACCGGCCCTTTCAGCAACACCCGTGAAGAAGATGAAGTCTCACCCGAGGTAGAGGCAGGGGTGGTTGCAGGACTCAAGTGTCTGCAACCTTAGCTGGGAAATAGATCTTTGATTGTAATACTTAACATAGCACTTAGCACCGACATTTCATCAATATTTAACCATTATCTACTCCGTAGATAAAACAGAGCATCACATCATTCATCCAGATCTGATGTATCTAAGCACTTATCATAGAGAAGTGGATTAGATCTAGCAGATTCAAGCACTAAGCACATTCACATAGGTCATATCTAACATCCATATACATCATTAGCACAAAGAATAAATAGATATATCTATCTACATCAAATCACTTAGCAAGTAAAGGAATAAACACATCAATACATTGCATAGAGCAGAGCAACACATCATATGCGTGGTTCACCCCCACCCTGGGGATACGTCCACCAACTCTTCTTCATTATTAGCTTCTTCAATAGGTTACATGCACAAAGCCTTAAAACCCTACTCTGCATAGGACAGGATATCTGCGCAGCTCATTAGATCCTCCTTCCCCGAGTAGATATAAACACACAACCTTCAATAGCCTCTTACAATGACTTTCACTTAGCTCTACAAGTCTCACACATTATGCATAGAGCACTTACAATCCTTCAATCACAAAGATATATCACTTAGCCATTCATAACTCTTCTATATCCTCACTACATCGCCTTATCATCTATTTATAATTTACAAAATAGGCCTAAACATGTGTAAACCCATGGGCCGACATCCCATACCCATTACATAATCCCAAATCCCAAAAAGGACTCAAAAAGGGACAAGATCCTGCGATCTCTGCTTTGTCTTGCGCTCTACCTTTGACAGGATGTCGAAGTCCCAAAATAGGTCAAATTTGACAAAGGATATCCCAAAACTTTGTCAAGGGACAACAAGCCCCCAACACTCACATGTGACTCATCCCGAGTCACTTTGATATGGGTAGTTCTACTTCGAAATCCTTGAGTGGAGCTCGAGCTTATTCTACTTGATGATGTGCCTTGGCCTCCTGTTCAACAAACTCTTGGATGAATGCATTGTTAACAGGTCCCTCCAGGCATTGTTCAGTTGCAGTGACCACCTGCTCTAGTTCTGCTCTCGGCCTTTAACCTCTGTGAACAGTTGATAAGCCTTATCTTGTACAGGCTGGAGCCTCTGATTTACTTCCATAACTCTACTATGGATAGTGTGGATCTATTGTTGGGCAGTGAACTGCTCCTAGGATCGCTTCATTCTTTCCACAACGGACAGGGGCTTCAACTTTGCTTGTATTGTTTGGGCTTTATACTTCGCCTATTGGAGCTGCGACTCTAGTGCCTTCAGTTATGGATTCTCAGTGAGTTGTTTGTAGGTTTGGGCACTAAGATCCGTGAGTTTCTTACATTCCATAGCAAGGGATTTTATTCTCTCAATTGTGCTTTGAGCAATTGCTTCTCTTTGATCCCTTACATCCTGTGGTGTCCCGGGCATTGCGCGGAGCTCTAAGTCTATGATGTGTTGTTGTAGCTACTGGATAACTTCTATGATCTGATCTACTTGCTTTGTGACTCAGTCCTCTACCCTTATTTCTATGACTGTCATGGAACGAAGTGCTCTGCTCACCTTTTCTTTCACTTCGAGTTTCTCTGCGAGCAATTATTCTTTTCCTTTCTGTAGTTGTGCTTTTTCTTCATCAAACTTTGCTTGGAGATCAATATTTTCCTGTTCTGCAGCTCGACATTGTTCTAGAAGTACTCTTTGTACTTGCATCAAATCCTGGGTGGCTTTTTTTGTTTCCTCTTATGCTCGTCGAAGGCGAACTTCGACTGTATCAGCTAGTCGATGGAGTTGGTTTGGCTCATCTCCCAACTCTGGTTCTCCCGATGGTAGAGGCATAGTGGAGACTCCGTGACTGGACTGAAGGGTCTTCTATACCCCTCAGAGTTTGACTTCAATACTATCATACATTTCTTCCTTCTTCGCTCCTTGTTTCTCTGCTATCTCTAGTGAAGCATCATTCAAGGTTGTTATGATGAAGTCAAAGTCATCGGAGGTGAGGACAGTCTGCATCTTGGTCATGGTGGTTTTTGATTTCTTCTGAGAAGAGGGTTTTAGGGGAGAAACCTTCCTCTTCTTCAAAAGGTCAACCTCATCTTTGGGCGGTGTTACTTCGCCTGGTCTCTTTTCAGCTTCTACTTCATCACCACCCCCTCGGTCAGGTGACATGGAAGTAGTCTTCCCTAAGGTACTACTTAAGTTTTGGACCTCATCAGTCTTCTTCTGTTTGCTAGTTCCAAGTGTATTCTGTTCTTTATGAGTGTCCTTTGGGCTGTCAATATAAGATATCTCTGTGGGGTTGGTGGGGATAAGGAGGTCAATGGACCATTCCTTGGTGATCTCTTCAAGGTCTTCTTCTGTGACTTTGTAATATGACTGGAGCTGCTCTTTATGTTCATCTGCTCACACTCAAGAAGCCTTCATTAACTATGTTTTGTCCGTTATGGCTCGATCCAATGGTTTGTTGGCAAACCATAAATGCCTTTCTACCTGTTCGGGGGGGTCAGTCGAACGGTTATATTGGTCCCAACAACTATATTGCTTTACCATGGAGAACTTCCATGTTACGTTTCTATGTTATCCCGACGAAGCTCCAATTTTGTGAATTTTCCTTCTACGAAGTTCCCTCTAGAACCTTCTATAACTTGTCAATCTTAGCTCTCTTCTTACTTAGTTTTCTAGATTTCTTTCCAATGAGATTNTACCACCATTCTAGTGAGTCTTTCACTCTGTATTTTTATAGTCTTTGTACATTTTCTCTCATTAATAGAAATTGTATTACTATATCTATGATTTTATGGTTGCATCTCTAATACATTTGTGTTATATTGTTGGATATCCGAGATATCTCTATATATTTCTTTATTATATCTCATCTCTCATTTCGTGCCAAAAATAATCTGGATCAGTGGTATCAGAGAAGGCTTCTCTTGATCCTTTTTTAGTGCATGTTCTCGACAGCGTCTCAGTATAGTAAGTTTTGACTCAAGCTTGTCTCTCTCGAGGAAAACCAATCTCGCACACCCAAGAACCCCTCAATGGTAGAAGAAAAAAAAATGACAAAGAAGACGATTCTATCAATCTGTTGCTTGAGCAATATCTCATGTGATCGAGGGACGAAATGATGGAGAATTTTTCCCACATCCTTCAACATCCGTCGATAGCATCAGGCGCATCTTCATCAAGTGGCCACTTTCGAGGAACCTCTCCTTTTAAGGTACATGACAATTTTGATATTCCTATATTTGAAGGTCAGATAGATGCGGATTCCCTAGATAAATGGTCAAATATGTTATAAGGTTATTTCTTTGTTCATAATTTTTCTGATGGGGAAAAGATCACCTTTGCACTCCTTAAATCTCTCCCCCATGTCAAACATTGGTGGGAAATGTACTGAGAGAAAAGTTCCATAGAGTCTAGAATATATGGGGCCAAGCCCACTTGGGATTTTTTTGTGGATGTAGTAAAGGAACAGTATTACCCTATTGGCAGTGATGAGTACCAGTACATGAGATGGACCACATTGTAGCAAGAGAGGGGCCAAGCAGTTCTGAAGTTCACCAATACCTTCCATACCTTGCACACCAAGCTAGGTATCAAAGACTCTGAATGACATTTAGTTCTGAAATACCGTGGAGCTCTACACAAATACATCCAAACTGAAATGGATTTTCTGGACATCTCATCACTTAGTTCTACTTATCAATATGCTATTAAAATCAAGCAAAAATTTAAGCACAAAAAAAAACGGGAGTTTGAGTCTTCAAATCTACAACAACCAAAGTGTGAGAAAGATGACCCTAACAAACAATCTCTAGAAAACTAGTCCAAGCCACAGGTAAAGAAGGGTCATGAAAAGATGAAGAAGGACATGGGAAAATGGTGTGATTTCCATAAAATCCCCTGGCACAATACTAATGAATGTCCCTCAAAATAGTAATTGGTGGTCGAGATCAAAGATGAGCCGAACCCTGATTCAGAAACTGATTTTGAAAATACTGGTAAAAGATAGATCATCGACGCAGACCCCACTACTATTGTCGTGACCACAACAATTCAACCAGAAGAAACAACAGATCCTGAAGAGGGGGAGCACCTTTTTCATTCGCAGATGTGGGTGATGGGGACCCCGCTACATTTTATTGTTGATAGCAGAAGACAAAAGAATCTCATCTCTGCAAAGTTTGTCAAACAGTTGGAATTGTCGACAACACCACACCCACAACCATACAACATTGGGTGGCTTCTCCAGGGACAAGATCTTCGTGTCATCTAGTAGTGTCGATTTTCATACAGCATCCAACCCTTCAAGGATGAGATATTGTGTGATGTTTCCCCACTGGATGTCTGTGATGTTCTCTTGGGCCAGTGATATATGTGGAAATGCCATGTTGTTTATGAGTCGCAACCTCGAAGTGCCATTGTTTCTCTAAGGGGTCATCTCTACAGAATACCAGTTGTAGTTCCAACTACTATCCCACCTAAATAATGTCGCAAGGTAGTATCTCATACTACAAAATTCATCTTCTTCACAATCTGTTCAAAAGGTGAACAAAATGATACTGCAACCATTATAGCCTTGGCCCAAGCACCTTTTATCCAATAGAAGAAGGTTGACAAGATTGCAACAAAGTGTAAATATTCCTTTTGAACACAAGCATATCATGTAGCTAGACTGGTTAAAAAGGTCCAACCCTTCCAGGCACATGTTCATGACAACCTTCAACAAGCTAAGCAACACAACTTCTCCAACAAGGCAAGAAACTCATCAAGATGCAGATTCAATGAACACTCTTCCCTCTCCCCTGGGCACTCAATGCAATGGATACAATTTCTTCCTAAGGAGGGAGGATTGATCGAGGTGGATATATGTGGCCACCCACCTTTTCCAACTAGCTCAAAATAGTTTACTGGCAATTTTAGTAATTTACTATTTTTAGTAGTTTTTTTCGGGTCCCAAACTTCCGGGGCCGTTTTGAAGCCCTAAACGACGTTTTTGGGGAAAACAGAGAGCAACATGGATTTTCCTTCAATGTTGCTCACATCAAAAGTTGTAGTCCTCGAATAGATGTTTCTAACAGTGTATTGAGCACCCCAAACATAGATCGTATGAAAAAGTTACACCCCCAGGAAGTTGACGTATCAACTACCTCCATCGGGGCCCGCAAACCTTTTGGCTTTTCATCTTTTGGGGTTAGGGTTTTGTATTTTCCTTATGTTAAAAAGGCACTTAGATACTCATTGTAATAATCATCTTCTTTCAAATGTGAGTATCCATCACATCTCTTCTCAAAGATAAGCTGCCACCATTCTAGAGAGTCTTTCACTTTGTATTTTTACAGTGTCTGTACATTTTCGCTCATTAATAGAAATTGTATTACTGTATCTCTGTGTTTATGGTTGCATCTCTGAAACATTTATTTTATATTTTTGGATATCAAAGATATCTCTGTATATTTCTTTATTATATCTTCGCTCTCATTTTGTGTCGAAAATAATATGGATCACATAGTATGCAGACTTTCCTCCTATATCTTTGAGAATTCAACCTCTGCATGGTATTTTAACTTCCCTATAGGGTCCATAACTAGTTGGATGAATTTTCAAAAGGATTTTTTAGACAAATTTGCAGAAGAAACCACTATAGGAGCTTTGATGATTGAGTTGTTCGCCACCACTGGGAGTTCAAAAGAGAAGATTAAAGACTTCAATCAACAATTCACCACTATCCTGAACAAATTCCAACCCGAAGCTAAACCCACTTAGAAGATTCAAATAAAAGTATACGTTAATTCTCTCCATGCTTCTATTTCCGTGTTTGTAAAAAGGGTTTCCAAAACAACCCTAGCTAAGAATTTCGACGAAGCCAAAACAATTGAATTCCAAATGAAGGGATGTAAAGAGGGTCATGTGTCATTAGTTAAGAATTAAGATCAACCTCCACCCAGGAGAGGACTCTTGTTGACCAAACCCCAAGGGAAAAAAGCTGAAGAAGGCCTTGAAAAGGGAAGTGGAGACATAGAATACTTACAACGGATGATTAAGAAGTTGTCAAATGAAATCAAAGACATGAAAAGAAGTGCAAGGGAAGGAAACCAAGGCCAGAGGCCCTATAAACCATTTTTTAAAATATACCCACCGTTCAAATAAATTGAACCTCCCCCAACCAACTTAAACATCGACTTGGGAAATGTAGCATTTGACTCTTTTTGCACCTACCACCAAGATGAACATTATGAAATATACTTTCCATAATGGGTGCATTCCTGAATTTGATGGATAACCATTTCCTAGATGATGTTTCCCTTACCAAACAATCAAGCAGATCAATGATGAATATTGTTGATTAGGAAGAAGTTGACCCGCTGGAAGAAACAATTATGTTGTTGTGGGACCCTAACTTGCCAATTCTTTTTGATGATCTGTTTGAGGTTCAATAACCACCCACTAAGCTCTTGGTTGTGAAAATCTGAACTAGGGGTTAGTCTATCTCAAATGACCTTACCGTTTCCCAAACTTCGAGAGGAAAAAAAACATTCAATCACCCGAAATAACCTTTTATCTCCCAAAGAGACCCTATAAATATCCATACACGAGAATTTCCCAAGCTAGACTACAACAAAAGTAGAAGATTTAAAGAGATTAAAAACAAATGTAGCAATCATGGACATGTGTATAATTCCCCAACAAAAGGACTTTTTGTTACAAGCCTTGAAGTTAGTAGAAACTCCTACAACAAACATTAACCAAGGAGAAAATCCAGCCCTCGCGAATCTAAGAAACAAACCAACTATAAATGCTTTCTCTGAAGATAAAAAAGGAAATCCTTTTGTCTCACTGTTCCTCTTGATATTTGAAGTCCTCAACAGAAACCTCCACAATTGTTTAGTTGACTAAGGGGAATTGTTGGCATAGGGGCAGAACCAGGGTTCAATGCTACACCATCACACCAACAAAACCCTAACTACCGGCCCTTTCAGCAACACCCGTGAAGAAGATGAAGTCTCACCCGAGGTAGAGGCAGGGGTGGTTGCAGGACTCAAGTGTCTGCAACCTTAGCTGGGAAATAGATCTTTGATTGTAATACTTAACATAGCACTTAGCACCGACATTTCATCAATATTTAACCATTATCTACTCCGTAGATAAAACAGAGCATCACATCATTCATCCAGATCTGATGTATCTAAGCACTTATCATAGAGAAGTGGATTAGATCTAGCAGATTCAAGCACTAAGCACATTCACATAGGTCATATCTAACATCCATATACATCATTAGCACAAAGAATAAATAGATATATCTATCTACATCAAATCACTTAGCAAGTAAAGGAATAAACACATCAATACATTGCATAGAGCAGAGCAACACATCATATGCGTGGTTCACCCCCACCCTGGGGATACGTCCACCAACTCTTCTTCATTATTAGCTTCTTCAATAGGTTACATGCACAAAGCCTTAAAACCCTACTCTGCATAGGACAGGATATCTGCGCAGCTCATTAGATCCTCCTTCCCCGAGTAGATATAAACACACAACCTTCAATAGCCTCTTACAATGACTTTCACTTAGCTCTACAAGTCTCACACATTATGCATAGAGCACTTACAATCCTTCAATCACAAAGATATATCACTTAGCCATTCATAACTCTTCTATATCCTCACTACATCGCCTTATCATCTATTTATAATTTACAAAATAGGCCTAAACATGTGTAAACCCATGGGCCGACATCCCATACCCATTACATAATCCCAAATCCCAAAAAGGACTCAAAAAGGGACAAGATCCTGCGATCTCTGCTTTGTCTTGCGCTCTACCTTTGACAGGATGTCGAAGTCCCAAAATAGGTCAAATTTGACAAAGGATATCCCAAAACTTTGTCAAGGGACAACAAGCCCCCAACACTCACATGTGACTCATCCCGAGTCACTTTGATATGGGTAGTTCTACTTCGAAATCCTTGAGTGGAGCTCGAGCTTATTCTACTTGATGATGTGCCTTGGCCTCCTGTTCAACAAACTCTTGGATGAATGCATTGTTAACAGGTCCCTCCAGGCATTGTTCAGTTGCAGTGACCACCTGCTCTAGTTCTGCTCTCGGCCTTTAACCTCTGTGAACAGTTGATAAGCCTTATCTTGTACAGGCTGGAGCCTCTGATTTACTTCCATAACTCTACTATGGATAGTGTGGATCTATTGTTGGGCAGTGAACTGCTCCTAGGATCGCTTCATTCTTTCCACAACGGACAGGGGCTTCAACTTTGCTTGTATTGTTTGGGCTTTATACTTCGCCTATTGGAGCTGCGACTCTAGTGCCTTCAGTTATGGATTCTCAGTGAGTTGTTTGTAGGTTTGGGCACTAAGATCCGTGAGTTTCTTACATTCCATAGCAAGGGATTTTATTCTCTCAATTGTGCTTTGAGCAATTGCTTCTCTTTGATCCCTTACATCCTGTGGTGTCCCGGGCATTGCGCGGAGCTCTAAGTCTATGATGTGTTGTTGTAGCTACTGGATAACTTCTATGATCTGATCTACTTGCTTTGTGACTCAGTCCTCTACCCTTATTTCTATGACTGTCATGGAACGAAGTGCTCTGCTCACCTTTTCTTTCACTTCGAGTTTCTCTGCGAGCAATTATTCTTTTCCTTTCTGTAGTTGTGCTTTTTCTTCATCAAACTTTGCTTGGAGATCAATATTTTCCTGTTCTGCAGCTCGACATTGTTCTAGAAGTACTCTTTGTACTTGCATCAAATCCTGGGTGGCTTTTTTTGTTTCCTCTTATGCTCGTCGAAGGCGAACTTCGACTGTATCAGCTAGTCGATGGAGTTGGTTTGGCTCATCTCCCAACTCTGGTTCTCCCGATGGTAGAGGCATAGTGGAGACTCCGTGACTGGACTGAAGGGTCTTCTATACCCCTCAGAGTTTGACTTCAATACTATCATACATTTCTTCCTTCTTCGCTCCTTGTTTCTCTGCTATCTCTAGTGAAGCATCATTCAAGGTTGTTATGATGAAGTCAAAGTCATCGGAGGTGAGGACAGTCTGCATCTTGGTCATGGTGGTTTTTGATTTCTTCTGAGAAGAGGGTTTTAGGGGAGAAACCTTCCTCTTCTTCAAAAGGTCAACCTCATCTTTGGGCGGTGTTACTTCGCCTGGTCTCTTTTCAGCTTCTACTTCATCACCACCCCCTCGGTCAGGTGACATGGAAGTAGTCTTCCCTAAGGTACTACTTAAGTTTTGGACCTCATCAGTCTTCTTCTGTTTGCTAGTTCCAAGTGTATTCTGTTCTTTATGAGTGTCCTTTGGGCTGTCAATATAAGATATCTCTGTGGGGTTGGTGGGGATAAGGAGGTCAATGGACCATTCCTTGGTGATCTCTTCAAGGTCTTCTTCTGTGACTTTGTAATATGACTGGAGCTGCTCTTTATGTTCATCTGCTCACACTCAAGAAGCCTTCATTAACTATGTTTTGTCCGTTATGGCTCGATCCAATGGTTTGTTGGCAAACCATAAATGCCTTTCTACCTGTTCGGGGGGGTCAGTCGAACGGTTATATTGGTCCCAACAACTATATTGCTTTACCATGGAGAACTTCCATGTTACGTTTCTATGTTATCCCGACGAAGCTCCAATTTTGTGAATTTTCCTTCTACGAAGTTCCCTCTAGAACCTTCTATAACTTGTCAATCTTAGCTCTCTTCTTACTTAGTTTTCTAGATTTCTTTCCAATGAGATTTACCTCAGGATGCCTTTTTCCATTTTGATTCTTATCTTCTTTTGGCATAGTTACTTCACGCTGTTGAGATTCTTTCCTAATATTCGAGGGTGATATTTCTTCTTTAGATGGAATAGGTACTTCACTCTTCTATGGGTCTTCAAGTGTTCGTGCAACTTTGACATCTGGGTCTCTGGTGTTAAATAGCTTCAATTTGTTCTCTTGTTCTTCAATTAAGTGTGTGATCCTTCTAGTCATGAAATATTTTAACTCTTGCTTCTTCTATGCTAAAACTTCTTCTTCTTCCTTCCTTCTGGCTTGATTTCTTTCAATCCAAGGTTTTCCTAGTAACATGGTAAATGGGGCATTGTTCTCAAAAAATTTAATAATCTCAAAATCTTCCTCTGTCGAAGTCCTATTGGCATTCATAGATATCTGGGTGATCTTTCCACATAGGTTTATCATATTTCCTCTAAATAGACCTAGTCCTCTCAATGGAGTCATAACATGATTCCCTAAAAGTTCCCAAGTTCTTTCTGTCATGGCATTCACCTGTGTTTCCTCATCCAGAACACAGTCAATGTCAAAGTCTCCTATAATTATTTTTCTTTGAAGATCTCTGATAAACTGACATGTTGGTGATTATTCAGGGTTTCTTTTATCTATGCAATACTTTCTCTAATTCTTTCTGGAGTTCTTCCATTTCTGGATCTTTCTTAGGGTTTTCTTGTCTCATTTTCATTCCTTCAAGTCTAGCAATAATTCTAGGGCAATTCAATACTTCATGGTCCATAGCTTTGCAACAAAGACAACTAGGTCATCTCCCAGGGCATTCCTTAGCAAGATGTCCCAGATTTCTACAACAGTAACAGAGGGTTAATCCTCTCTTTCTTTTAAATGATTCCCAACTCTTTCTATACTGCATGCCAGGTCATAGTATCTAACCTTCAAACATTTATTTCTATGGTCCTACATCCACTTGTTAGTCCAAACATTATTTCTATGCATAGGTATAACATATCTTTCACTATTCTTATCAGATCTACATATATCAAACCTTCTTTCATATGTTAGTTCCCTAGTTTTCAAGGTATGACAAAATCTATCAAACATACCTAGATCCATACTTTAGAAACAAAAATTTCCACTTATCTTACTTCTACAAAGCACAAATCTTTCAGATCTAGAACTTTTCACTATTCTTACCTTTATCAGAGCACAAAGCTTATAGATCTTACCTCTTTTCTTCATATCAGACTTCTTTTCTTTAGCATAGAGCTTCATAGATCAAGTAGAATGCTACGTACTAGGGAAAAAAACATACACACAGAGCTTTCACAGTTTCAGGATGGATCTTTTCACAAAGCTTCTTTTTACTTAGTTCCCATCAATCACAGTTCCTGGAAACATAACCATTTGTTGGCATAGTGGCAAACCCAGGGTTCAACACTACAACAACGCACCAAAAAAACCCTAAATACCATCCCTTTCAGAAACACCTACAAATAAGATGAAGCCTCACCCGAGGTAGAGGCAGGGGTGGTTCCAGGAATCAGGTGTCTACAGCCTTAGTTGGGACACAGATCTGTGATTGTGATACTTAACAGAGCACTTAGCACCAACAGTTCTTCAATATTTAACCACTATCTACTCTGCAGATAAAACAGAGCATCACATCATTCATCCAGATCTGAGGTATCTAAGAAGTTATCATAGAGAGGTAGATTAGATCTAGTAGATTCAATCACTAAGCACATTCACATAGGTCAGATCTAACATCCATATACATCATTAGCACAAAGCATACACAGATCTATCTATCTATATCAAATCACTTAGCAAGTAAAGACATAAACACATCAAGACATTGCACAAAGAAGAGCAACACAACATATACGTGGTTCACCCCCACCCTGGGGTTACGTCCACCAACTCTTCTTCTTTATTATCTTCTTCAATAGGTTACATGCACAGAGCCTCAAAACCCTACTCCGCATAGGATAGGAGATCTACACAACTCTCTAGATCCTCCTTCCCTGAGTATATCTAAGCACACAGCCTTCCACAACCTCTTACAATGACTTGCACTTAGCTCTACAAGTCTCACACAGTATGCACAGAGCACTTACAATCCTTCAGTCACATAGATCTAGCACTTAGTCATTCATAACTCCTCTATATCCTCACTACATCGCCTTAGCATCTATTTATACTTTACAAAATAGGCCTAAAAATGGGTAAACCCATGGGCCGACATCCCATACCTCTTACATAATCCCAAATCCCAAAAATGACCCAAAAAGGGTTGAGATCCCGCGATCTGTACTTTGTCTTGCACTCCGCCTTCGACAGGCTGTTGAAGTCCCAAAATAGGTCAAATGTGACCAAGGATCTCCCAAAACTTGGTCAAGGGCCAACAAGAATCCTCTAATGTTATGTCATTATCTATCTATAATAAATTAAACTTAATCCCTCTCAAAATAGATAAACTTGTGATACAACTAGACAGAACCCAGGTGAAAGTTATGGGAGAACTCAGAGATGTCATGATCAAAATGGTGACACACCCAAAATTTGTTTAAGTAATTGACATCAATGTAGTAGATATACCAGAAGCTTATAGACTATTACTTAGTTGAGATTGGTCTGAGAGGTTGAATGGATACTTTAGCATGGATTAGGCTCACCTTTGGTTTCCATTAAAAGGACACGCAGACATGATAAGGATCGATAGGGAAATGTATCTAAAATAAATTGTCACTGATTTAAAATCCATCAACGAACCCTCTCTAACATATTTCCTCGTGCTAGGAAACTACTCCTGCGACTTCGATTTCAGTAATTTCTTCCCTCTCTCATATGATGTTCCTCTTACTCAAAACTCCAAAATGACTTTTCAATAAAATTTACTGACAACTATGGAATAAACCCTCTTTTTTCAAGAACCTCTGTTGGAAACCCCAGACAAAATAAGGGGAGAGGAAGAAGTTAGTAAGCATGGATAAGTCATCGATCCTCGCTCACAAGGATGGACCTTTTACTTTGATCGGTCTAAATCGCAAGAAGGGTTAGGAGCTGGGTGTATCCTCATTGATCCTAAGAGGAAACAAAATTTCCTGTCCTGCAGACTAGAATTTGAATGCACTAATAACACCATCGAGTATGAAGCTTTGGTGCAAGGGCTGAACAAAGCCATAGACTTAAACGTTAAAAAACTAAAGGTTTTTGGAAACTCTGAAATCATCATTACTCAAGTAATAAATACTATACATTTCAACTCTCCCCACTTGAGGAATTATCAACAGGAAGTGCACAGAATAATATAACATTTTGAATCCTTCAATATTATAATGATCCCTAGAACAAAGAATAATATTGATGATTCCTTGGCCACTACCTCCTTGAGTCTATCCCCTTTAGAAGACTACAAATCCTCTCGGTTCATTGTGGAGATACTCTACAAACCATCAGTACCAAACAATATTTATAATTGGAAGGTCTTTGAAGGAGATGAAAAGATCATAAACTTCTTAACCAATTAGGAAAATTTTAAATACCTAGATATTGACAATGAAACATTTCAAGAGCAACTAGTAGAAACCAATCCCCATAAAAAAAAGGGGGAAACATATCACTCAACTGACAAACTAAGGTTTCACATGATACTGAGATGGGTAGCCAATTTGGAGAACCTCTTTGACTTAAGGGAAAGATTTAAAGGGTCAAAAAACACAAAGATATGGAGTTCATGTGCCATGTACGAGACTATAAATCTAGGAACCACGGAGAACCCTAATAATACAAATCTTGGCRGGATAGTATCTAYAGAAGAAAGGAAAGTTCRGAGAATATCAATATGTTTTTGCATGGTCCTATCGAGATYTGAAAACTTACGACACTCTTATCATTCAACACACAATCCCATTAAAARTCRAAGTAAAACCMTTCCAACMGAATATCTAGAAGTACCACCCATCTCTGTAGCCTCTCATGTGTCAGGAGTTAAAGAAATTACTAGATGATAAAATTATCTTTCAKGTTAGACACTTTGCCTAGGTAGAAAATTTGGTTCMTGTCAGGAAAAAGTCTGGGGAGATCCGCCTGTGTGTGGATTTCAGAAACATCAACAAAACATCTGAAAAGGACAACTACTCAGTCCCACCGATGGAGCAACTCTTGCAGACCATGTCTAGTTCTGAGGTTTTTTCTTTGCTGGACAGTTTTTCAGGTTATAACCAAGTTCTAGTTTTAGAGGAAGACCGATTGAAAACTACCTTTCGAACCAAGTGGGGAACCTTTGATTATAAATGCATGCCATTTGGTTTAATCAATGCAGGGGAAACCTTCCAAAGGGACAAGGGAATAGCGTTTTGGGGACTAATCAACAAATGTGTAGTAGTTTATTTGGATGACGTGACTCTATATTCAAAGAACATAGAAGATCACATCCAACACCTAACCCATATTTTCGAAAGGTGTAGGAAATATGGTATATCTTTAAACCCTAATAAAACTATCTTTGGTGTTGAGGAAGGGAAACTACTAGGTCATATTATATCTCAAGCAGGTATTCACATAGACACATAATGAATTAGGGAAATAGCTTAGCTTCCCTTACCCCACAACAAAAAGGCTATGCAATCCTTCTTTGGGAAAATCAATTTTGTGAGGAAGTTCACCCCYAATTTCACTGAAACTATCAAACCCTTACAAAAAATGATCCACAAATATGTTGAATTTAAGTGGGATGACAAATGAAAAAGTTCTTTCAACAATATTAAGACTGCAATATCTCAAGCTCCAGTGTTGCAAAGTCCCGACTTTAGTAGAGATTTTTTCCTCTAAACTTTTGCCTCCGACCAATCATTAGCTGCAGTATTGAATCATAAGGATGATGACAACAATGAGGCATTGGTCTCATTTATGAGAACTAATATCCAAGGAGTCGAACTAAATTACCCTGCTATAGACAAGTAGGCTTATGTGGTGTACAAGGAAGTAAAACATTTCAGATCTTACATTCTAAAAAACCACACCAAAGTCATTGTGCCTCATCCTACAGTCCGATACCTATTGAATCAGTAGGAGATGGGGGAAAGAAGAGGGAATTGGATGGCAGCGGTCCAAGAATTTGATCTATATATAAAACCTAACAAACTGGTTAATGGACAAGGATTGTGTAAACTAGCCGCTGAAGCCAAGGACCAAGTAAATGAATACCCCGGGTGGGAGAATGAATTGGCATTGTGGTGTAGTGAAGCTTTATATGTTTCCCTAGTGCAGGAGTCTTGGTATGGGAAACTAACTTATCTCTTGCATGATGGGACTTTCCCAGAAAACCTAAACCCTAAGGAAAGGAGAGCTCTCAGACTAAAATCAACACAATGTTTCCTCATAAATTTGGTGTTCTTCCGCGTTAATTATTATGGGGTACTTTTAAGATGTGTCTAACACGAAAATGAAAACAAAGTTATAAAGGAGCTCCATGATGGTCCTACATGTGGACACTTCGCAGGGAATACCACTACTCACAAGATACTGAGAGACAACTATTATTGGCCTACTCTGTTTAGAGACGCTCACACATACGCTATGAACTATAAAACTTGTCAAATGAGTGTGGGGAGGGAAAAGAAAACAGTTGTCCCACTCCAACGTGTGGCCATCTACAGACCATTCAAGCAATGAGGGTTATATGTCATAAGAGAAATTACACCAAGTTCTTCAAAGCAACATAAATGCATACTAACTGCCACGGACTATGTCACGAAATGGGTAGAGGTTGTCCCTCTGAGTCATGTAAATGAAAAGGTGGTAATCCATTTCATAGAGAAACAAATGATCACAAGGTTTGGTATGCCTTATGTTCTTGTTTTTGATAATGCTTCTTACTTTTCTTCCACCCTATTAACAGAGTTTTCTCTAGACAAAGGAATCATAATCAGATACTCTGCAAATGACTATCCACATGGGGATGGAGTGGCATAATCAATCAATAATAATCTAGTGAGCATATTAAAGAAAACAATTGCAGACAACCATAGGAATTGGCATAGTTAACTTTATAATGTATTATGGGCCAATAGAGTAACACCCAAGGAAGCTATAGGGAATTCCCCATACTTTTTGGTATATAGAAAAGAGGCCATTCTCCTGAATGGGCTATATATTCCATCTCTTTAGCTTGCTCAGGGTTTTAGAGGACAACCCTCATCAATTATTCAACAAAGAATTGATACCCTTCTCATGTTGGAAGAAGAAAGGGAGAAAGAAAAATCAAAGTTCATTGCTCATCAACAGATAGTTAAAAGGTGGTTTGACAAGCATAAGGCCAAAGAGAATAATTTTGAAGTAGTAGACTTAGTCTTGAAATGGGATAGAGCAAATGAGCCAAAGGGAAAACATTCTAAGCTTCAAAATCTATGGCTCAGACCTTTTCAGGTAGCCGATAAACTTGGGGCAGACATGTATCAGTTTCAAAATATGAGGGGGGAACCTGACACCCTCCTAGTAAATGGCCAAGTCCTAGAACAATATTTTTGTTAAAAAAAAGGTGTGTGTTTTCATGTTATTTTGTTTTAGGTTGATTGCAGAGTCCTTTATTTTTGTTTTTATTTTATTTTTTTCGTATTTTTTGTTCTTTGAATTTGTGTTCCACAAGGAATTGGTTGACCTTAATCAATACAGTGTAGAAAACTCTATTAATGACTCATGCTTACATACAACACAAGAAACGTTGGGTGAATTGTTATTGTCTTAAAGGAGTTTTCCATCTAACCTTTACAAATAAACTACCTTGGTAAGTGATGAAGTGTCTGCCCAATGGTTTGGTAAAACCTAAAGGGAAAGATGGTAAGCTAGAAAGGACCACATGTACCTCAAGACATAGCTAGAAAAACTTCACCTTAACCATCTCATCTTGCAGATAACATCTCCTCTCCCACTCACTAAAGGCATCTCTGATGAAAATAAATCAATTATATCAAATGAGTGCAAAGTAGGAGAGGGTATGTGGATAAATCTAATGGGGATATAGATGCTCACTGGAAATAGAGCAAGGTCTATGACGTTGGGGTGGCTCCGTTGGGGCTATGGACGCTCACTGGCAGCGGAGCAACACCGCAACAAGTGAACGATGATAACTAAAATGCCTGGTGTCGGTGAATTATTTACTCAACTCTTGTCAAAAGGGGGTGTGGGTCATGGTTAAAGCGAAAAAAGGTGGAATAAAGGTTGAAACCCCATAGGCAGGCCCAGATTCACCAACCGAGGGAATTGCAAGCGCAAGGATAGAAGAGACTCTAATAAAAACAAACCAGTAAAGTTCTTAGCCAACTTCTGCATAAGCTAAGCCTGGGGAAGTAACATAGATTCTGCTTTCTCCCAGTAAGTTACCATTTGTTGATCACTCAACACACCCTAAAATCCTTATGAAATTTTATCGTTTTTTAGGTACCACTTGTTTTCTTCACTATCTGAATCGATTTCACTTTGGGAAGTGGTTTATATTTGTTTTGTTTTCATGACTCTTATCATCAAGTCACATTTGTTTGAACTTGTGAAACCTCATGTCTAAAAGAACTTGAAACCCAAATTAAGATTTGGCAGCTAACACTACACCTAATGCACTCAGGTGCGGAGTCAGAAAAAAATTAAAGCAAGTAAAGGAACCACACAATTACAACAGTCACCGAGCATCGATACCCATCGACATTGGCAGAAGGTGGAGTTGGTTTGTGTAAGTTATTCACAAAAAGTTTCAAGAGATAGTCAATTTCCTTCGGCATCAGAAAAATGCAGGAAGAATAGACATTAACGAAGGATGCAAATAAATTGTCGATAGTCGATGATCGATGTGCTTTATCGGGGTCAAGGAAATCCATAAACGTTAAAACAAACGTTTTTCCGTGACAATCATATCGCCAATCTCCAATTCCCGACGCATTTTAAGCATAGAGACTTTGTTGAGAGAGTCGATGTGAGAGCACTTGGGTAGGTTTATCGTCGATCATCGATCCTTGATACTTTTTAGCGTCGGAAAGATAAGATTGGGTTTTACAATGTATAGCTTAAATAAATTCATGATTATGATTAACACGAGCAAATGAATTCATCGGTCTCATGCCATGTTTCCTTACCATGTAAGGGGGTCGTACAACCTAGTTTCTTCTTGAGCCATTTTTTAGGTTCCTTGGGTCTTAGTCACACCTCCTAGGTAGCTTTTCCATGTCAACTCTATACAGAAAGGTCGATCAACGTTGGAGCTTTTGCAAGAAGATATCATTGAAAGCGTTTGAAGCATAATCTCGACCCCCGATCCACCAACTAAACTAGTGAAACGATGGGATGTTTACGTTATAAGATACAATCAGATTTGGACATTTAATAGACCATTTAATGCTTGATCCCTCATTTGTTGCTACCTCATGCTTTGATTAGACAAAAACAATTTGAAATCATTGATAGACCACATTACCACCCACTTTTACGCTGTCAACCAATGATGAATTTAAGTTTAAACATCTTTGAAGATCTAGCGGCAGATTTAATGAAATTACACTCATAACCCTGAATGGTTGATGCGACAAGGTAAATTCATTCCTGTTTAAATCTCTAGAAAGGTTTTGAACGATTTCATTATGTACACAAGTTGAATTCCGGACCATCCAAAGGATAAAAGTGAATGTATGGAGACTATACCAACCTTCTGATTATCAAAACCAGGTTTAACAAGCTGCAAAGGTATGTATTCAAGTTTGTCAATTTTTTGTTCATAATATATGCATCTAGTTTTCTTTCATAATCTCTAAACTATGTTCTAGCTACAGGTAAGATGTCATTGAGAAAGCCAACCACCAGACACTCTCTGAGGGCACCCAAACTAAAAGAAGCTAAAACATGTGAAGGTTCCTCTCTGGGGATTGTGAGGTAGTTGGATTATGCTCCTAGGGCGGAGCCTGTCATTAAAACATCAACTAAGAAATATTTTGTCCAGCCTCCAGCCTTTGGTGATACAGAAGAAAGCACCATATCCAAATTAATTCTCCCACAGTGGGGGGATATCTTCAACGAAATTATCCTAGAAGAATAATCAGAGTATATCCCACACAGTGACCCGGACGTGAGGGCGCTCGATGAACAACGGTTCCTAAACACCCGAGGGTCATATTTACACATGGTGGCAAGCAAAACATTGATTTTCCCTTGCATAGAGGTTTTGAAATGGATCATGGACCATACATACAGGATGAAGTGCTTGATCAACGATGAGACTGGAAGATGTGTTGGAGTTTTCCTCTCGATAGAAGTCTAGAAAAACTAGAATCTTAGGGACCCAAAGGAGCGACTCAACCTGGACTTCGTGGTGAATTTCTATGAATTCCATGACACTAGTCGGTTGATGGCCTCATGGTGGAAAGAAGAAAATAATTTCACTAACCGGATCAATGGTTGATATGGGAAAATTAACCTAAGAGAGCCATACATCTATTTGATAGCTCTCATCTGTTGGTTATATGGAGAAAATGAATGTTCCAATTTTTCGAAAGCATGGATTTCATTGGCATACACAGTGGTGATCCCTAGAAACAGATTTAACTAGGGAGAAATAATCTCAAAACAATTAATCATTTGTGTACAGACATCGAAAGAAGGGGAGGCACCCACTTTCTACATGGCCTCGTACCTGTTCGATGTCATGTGCGCAAGGAATGTCTTCGTCGACATAAATTTAAGATGGCATGTTATGGAGCTCCCGATCCATGTCTAATTCAATATACTATGGGAGAACATGTGCAAGAAATATTACACACTCATTTGTGATTAATTCATTTCCCATATTCATTTTATTATTTTCAAGAAGGAATGCCTAAGATTATCTACAGCAGCCAAGAAAATGGTAGAAAAGGTAGGCCATTGGTATTTAGATGAACGCTCAACCTACATTAGGGTGTTTAGGGCCACCGGAGCACCACATCTCCTACATTTTCATGTCCCAGACCATCTCGTTGTGGGAGAAATATGCTATCAAACTATCCTACATGGCTACAACACCACATTAGTCAAGGACAAGAAGCGGGCTTTCATACCCTACGATTTCCATGTGGGGTTATATCTAGTGAGGGATACTGCTCAAGCCAAACAAGAAGGGCTTAGCCAACTTTAATTCAGGTTCCCGACAGGATGATTCCACAAGAATGACCCTAAAGGTATGGTTTTCCAACATGCTTCACAAGTATCATCTTGTTGGTTGTATGCTCATGATAAGTTTAGGGACAGAATTTTCACAGAATGTGCCCAGGACTGGGAAGAGGTGGTGCAGAGGATGGACAACCCAAAATTGACTAGTTTCAAGGCCATGAGCATGGATGAATAGGTGGAAACAATAGATATGTCATCTTAAGAGGCCCGCTGAGCCGGGGAAGAAATCAGAGTGGCAAAAACAACATAGGCATAGGAAAGGGTATTGTTCTTACTAGAAGGGGCACATAGAATCATTGATAAATTGTAAAATGACCTTGATTTGATAGAAATGATGAGGATTCTTTTTGATGAACCAATTGAAATCCGAGGAGAACCAAGTGGCCTAGAGCCGATGCATCTTAAATAAATCACTGGGTCAGAAAACCCTAAAGTGCCGCCACCATAGATTAGATCACCAGGGGAAATGTCAACCTAGCCCAAGATAGCAAGGACATCAGAGAGAACATGTGTATCAAATCCCTTGCTCTATTTGATATCCATATACAATGATGAGGATAGTTCAGAGGTGTCCTTGGTCACTCCAGTGAATATTATAGAGGAGAAATAACCTAAGAGCACATCCACCCCAGGTATCGATGCTCCAGTTTTGAGTCGTCTGCAGATCAAGCATGAGGTATAAAGTTCCTTAGACACCAAGCCATTGGACATACTGGGAACCCCAATTCTAGGGATGAGATAGGATCAGGCTAACGAGAAGAAGACATTACATAACAGGAAATCAACATTTCAACAACTGGTCATCAAGTAAGTACCGAACCTACCCCTGATTCCTCAGCTTTGGCTGGTGACTTACCACCTGATGAGAAACAAATACAGGTCGGGCCATCGAGACATATAGAAAAGGCACGTGAACCCATCCTTGAACATATATACACAGTCAGGAGCCTGGGAAATACTCTAACTTGGGGAGAACAACAAATCCCTGAACCTGTTGATGAGGTCGTCGATATACAAGAAATCGCCTACGACCGAAAGAGGAAATCCATAATGAAGAAAACCACTAAGAAAAAAAGGCTTACGTTGGACAGTTTGACCCTCATCACTACAAAGGAGAAATTAATCAGCACAGAGCACGCTAAGACGTCTAATCTTATCAATAGAGGGATGGCTATCACAGATGCCACCCTGGATAGAGTGAGGAAATATGAAGAGGAATCGGTCGCTGCGCTAAAGGAGTTGGAGCATATGTGCCATTTGGAAAAATACTATCAAGACTCCACATAGGCCACAGTGTTTTTGAGAGGTGAGTTCCAATATGCCTATATCAAATTCACGAATGAACGAAACCTTTTCACTGTAGGGATAGCCAACTTATAAATAAGACACCCTTATGGTGCTAATGACCTGCAAATATGTGGAAAGATGGTACGAGAAGGCCCACCAAGAAGTGGAAAGAATTGATTACATCAACG
>JZKD02S1932794.1:39537-70200 GCA_000966675.3 Picea glauca
ATTTTATGGTTCATGTCTTTGACTCACCTTTTGACTTGACACCAAGCATAATTGACCCCATGATCCTAATAAATTGACATATCAGTCCATCCACTCATGCTCTTTATCCTTTCCACGTTGTCCCTGTTTTCGTTAAGGGGGTCAAATCAAATTTTTAAAAGGGCGCTACCAACTCACTAGGATTTTCCGTAGAGCACCTTTGTCCCATGCTCCTTTACCATAATTAGCCATAATCAGCTGATGTCATGATTTCCATTGTTTTCAGCTCCCTTTTATTTAAGAACAAATATCGATGTTTGATCATTTATGGGATTGCTAACTGTTTATCAATTTGAATTTTTCTCCCAAACTTGACGTTGTTGAAATCACTAGTTTAGACCAGCTGCAGATTGCGCTATGGGATCGAATGTCAAATCTAAAGTGGAGGTTGAGGTGGATGTAGCAGTTTCATATCTTGTTGTAGATCCTTCATTATCAACCACAATATCCAAGTATTCAATGATACCTTTCAACTGCATGGGAACGTCTTAAGATACCCCTTCCTTAGCTTTTGGTAACGCCTGGCACTACAGACTGCATCCTCTCTCATCAATTTTTATTTGTAGCTTTTCTTCCACAGACTTCACAACCATTTACCATATGAATTTCACCTATTCTATAGGTCAAGCCATTTTTCTTTTGAATCTTGAATGCCCATTCATTCACTTGGCCCTTGTGTCCATACTGCTCTACAAAAAGTCGCTGCTAAAACTATGCTATAGATCCCCTGTCTCAGGTTGTTTTTTACTTGGATTTTTCAGTGCCATCTTTTGTATTCACAAATATCTATGCATTAACCTCTTTATTCACTGTGTCATACTTCGTTTTATCTCAAAATATGTTGACAACGAGGACAATAAAAATCCTTACCTTTTAAAGTTTTGATGACTATTGTATGGTGGCATAAAACTGAGNAATGTATTAGTACTAGGATTGTCAAAGGTGTGAAAATATTTTTGTGCATTCCTGAGCACAAGGGTTATCCCAAGCTCAACCTTCTTCAGTAGTTAAGATTTCCCCTTTTATCAGTTGGTTTATACCAGCACACATCTTTTTATCAGACTCATATGTTATCACATGAAGTTGTCTTGGGTCTTTTATCCCTTAGGTTTTAATTCTTATCCTTTAGTCTTTAGGTTTTCTTAATTTTTTTTTTTTATTATTTGCTTAGGTTAGTATAAACAAATAAATACTTGGGTTTTGGCTCACTTTTGGCCCACACACAAATTTTAGCCTAGGTTCATTTTATGGTTCATGTCTTTGACTCACCTTTTGACTTGACACCAAGCATAATTGACCCCATGATCCTAATAAATTGACATATCATTCCATCCACTCATGCTCTTTATCCTTTCCATGTTGTCCCTATTTCCGTTAAGGGGGTCAAATCAAAATTTTAAAAGGGCGCTACCAACTCACTAGGATTTTCCATAGAGCACCTTTGTCCCATGCTCCTTTACCATAATTACCCATAATCAACCGATGTCATGATTTCCATTGTTTTCAACGCCCTTTTCTTTAAGAAGGAATATCGAGATTTGATCATTTATGAGCTTGCTAACTGTTTATCAATTTGAATTTTTCTCCCAAACTTGACGTTGCCGAAATCACTAGTTTAGACCAGCTGCAGATTGCACTATGGGATCAACTGTCAAATCTAAATTGGAGGTTGAGGTGGATGTAGCAGTTCCATAACTTGTTGTAGATCCTCCATTATCAACCACAATCTCCAAGTATTCTATGATACCTTTCAACTGCATGGTAAAGTCTTAAGATACCCCTGCCTTAGCTTTTGGTAACGCTTGGCACTGCAGACTGCATCCTCTCTCATCAATTTTCATTCGTAGATTTTCTTCCACAGACTTCACAACCATTTTCCAAATGAATTTCACCTATTCTATAGGTCAAGCCATTTTTCTTTTGAATCTTGAATGCCCATTCATTCACTTGGCCCTTGTGTCCATACTGCTCTACAGAAATTCGCTGCTAAAACTATGCTATAGATCCCCTGTCTCAGGTTGTTTTTTACTTGGATTTGTCAGTGCCATCTTCTGTATTCACAAATATCTATGCATTAACCTCTTTATTCACTGTCTCATCCTTCGTTTTATCTCAAAATATGTTGACAGCGAGGAGAATAGAAATCCTTACCTTTTAAAGTTTTGATGACTATTGTATGGTGGCATAAAACTGAGCAATGCATCCCTACATATCTTTCTTCAAAGTTCCTTTCTCTCTTTTTTAAAATAAAATCCATCAGACCAATCTATTGTTAGTCCAAAGTGAGTTGGAGGAAAATTCTTGAGAGAGAAACCATTAGCCACTGTCAATTCTCATTGATATTTGCCTCTGTTTGGTTCCTTTACCCATCATTAAATCACAACCTTTGATCCCCTATTTATATCCATGGAAACACCTCAAAGGAAGAAGTCTCGCAAGGGAGGGAGTGTGGTCAAGACTGAACCTTCTAACATGCACCTGTTTTATGATGAGACAATGGTGAGGGAGGTTTTCCAAAGGGTTGGATGCATCTATTTTTTCCAAAACATGCAAAGGGGACACCCGGAAGTAGAAAGGTAGTTTGCATTACACTTTGATGGAATTAAGACTAAGGTGGGAAATATTGATTTTGAGGTATCTGAGGCCTCTNAATGTATTAGTACTAGGATTGTCAAAGGTGTGAAAATATTTTTGTGCATTCCTGAGCACAAGGGTTATCCCAAGCTCAACCTTCTTCAGTAGTTAAGATTTCCCCTTTTATCAGTTGGTTTATACCAGCACACATCTTTTTATCAGACTCATATGTTATCACATGAAGTTGTCTTGGGTCTTTTATCCCTTAGGTTTTAATTCTTATCCTTTAGTCTTTAGGTTTTCTTAATTTTTTTTTTTTATTATTTGCTTAGGTTAGTATAAACAAATAAATACTTGGGTTTTGGCTCACTTTTGGCCCACACACAAATTTTAGCCTAGGTTCATTTTATGGTTCATGTCTTTGACTCACCTTTTGACTTGACACCAAGCATAATTGACCCCATGATCCTAATAAATTGACATATCAGTCCATCCACTCATGCTCTTTATCCTTTCCATGTTGTCCCTATTTCCGTTAATGGGGTCAAATCAAATTTTTAAAAGGGCGCTACCAACTCACTAGGATTTTCCATAGAGCACCTTTGTCCCATGCTCCTTTACCATAATTACCCATAATCAACTGATGTCATGATTTCCATTGTTTTCAGCGCCCTTTTCTTTAAGAAGGAATATCGAGATTTGATCATTTATGAGCTTGCTAACTGTTTATCAATTTGAATTTTTCTCCCAAACTTGACGTTTCCGAAATCACTAGTTTAGAGCAGCTGCAGATTGCACTATGGGATTAACTGTCAAATCTAAATTGGAGGTTGAGGTGGATGTAGCAGTTCCATAACTTTTTGGAGATCCTCCATTATCAACCACAATCTCCAAGTATTCTATGATACCTTTCAACTGCATGGGAAAGTCTTAAGATACCCCTGCCTTAGCTTTTGGTAACGCCTGGCACTGCAGACTGCATCCTCTCTCATCAATTTTCATTCGTAGCTTTTCTTCCACAGACTTCACAACCATTTTCCAAATGAATTTCACCTATTCTATAGGTCAAGCCATGTTTCTTTTGAATCTTGAATGCCCATTCATTCACTTGGCCCTTGTGTCCATACTGCTCTACAAAAATTCGCTGCTAAAACTATGCTACAGATCCCCTGTCTTAGGTTGTTTTTTACTTGGATTTGTCAGTGCCATCTTCTGTATTCACAAATATCTATGCATTAACCTCTTTATTCACTGTGTCATCCTTCGTTTTATCTCAAAATATGTTGACAGCGAGGAGAATAGCAATCCTTACCTTTTAAAGTTTTGATGACTATTGTATGGTGGCATAAAACTGAGCAGTGCATCCCTACATACCTTTCTTCAAAGTTCCTTTCTCTCTCTTTTAAAATAAAATCCATCAGACCAATCTATTGTTAGTCCAAAGTGAGTTGGAGGAAAATTCTTGAGAGAGAAACCATTAGCCACTGTCAATTCTCATTGATATTTGCCTCTGTTTGGTTACTTTACCCATCATTAAATCACAACCTTTGATCCCCTATTTATATCCATGGAAACACCTCAAAGGAAGAAGTCTCGCAAGGGAGGGAGTGTGGTCAGGACTGAACCTTCTAACATGCACCTGTTTTATGATGAGCCAATGGTGAGGGAGGTTTTCCAAAGGGTTGGATGCATCTGTTTTTTCCAAAACATGCAAAGGGGACACCCGGAAGTAGAAAGGTAGTTTGCATTACACTTTGATGGAATTAAGACTAAGGTGGGAAATATTGATTTTGAGGTATCTGAGGCCTCTATTGCAACAACCACTGGGATACCTAATACTGGTGAGAGGTTGTAATATTNACCAATCTATTGTTAGTCCAAAGTGAGTTGGAGGAAAATTCTTGAGAGAGAAACCATTAGCCACTGTCAATTCTCATTGATATTTGCCTCTGTTTGGTTCCTTTACCCATCATTACATCACAGCCTTTGATCCCCTATTTATATCCATGGAAACACCTCAAAGGAAGAAGTCTCACAAGGGAGGGAGTGTGGTCAGGACTGAACCGTCTAACATGCACCTATTTTATGATGATCCAATGGTGAGGGAGGTTTTCCAAAGGGTTGGATGCCTCTCTTTTTGCCAAAACATGCAGAGGGGACACTCAGAAGTAGAAAGGTAGTTTGCATTAAACTTTGATGGAATTAAGACTAAGGTGGGAAATATTGAGTTTGAGGTATCTGAGGCCTCTATTGCAGCAACCACTGGGATACCTAATACTGGTGAGAGGTTGTAATATTCTAGATATAAAAAGTATGAAGAACAAAAATAAAATGCTAGAAATGGCAGATGAGAAAAAATATAACCAGAACAACACCATAATAATACCAAAATGATACCAGAATAACACCATAAAGAGCACTTCGATTACTAAGAGCAATGTTCACTTGCCTCTTCGAGGGGGCAACCTCCAGTAGAGAAGAGATCTATTACAATAATATCCAAGACAAAGTTTTCATATCCTTGACTCATATTTGTACTAAATATGTCTATCAAAAGACCATATAGAGGAAAATCCTTCTAGAAGTGGAAGATTCTATTAGGTCTTCTTACATTCGACTTATTATTCCTTATTTATAGGCCTTATTAATATTGACCTTTATTACATCAGAATATATTATTCTACCTACGTGAGGGGTTAGGTCCCTAACATGTCTTCCCCATTAAAAAAAAACTTGTCCTCAAGCCTTGAGATGTGTAAATTGTTGCAGAGTGGTAGTTGGTTCCCAAGTGGCATATGTCGGGGTTGTATCTTTCCATTGGATTAACACTTTCTTGATGGTTCGCTGACGTAGGCAACGCTCACGCTGGTCCAAAACTGCTTGTGGTTGTAGCCAAATGGAGCCTTCTTTGTCCAACTTGGGAAGGTTAGTTTGAGTTTGGCACTTAGTTCTAATCACCTTCTTTAAGAAGGAAACATGAAAAATAGGAAGTAGCTTAGAATGAGTGGGAAAAGATAATCAATAGGTCACATGTCCCACATGCTTGAGAACAGTATGAGGACGATAAAATTTGGGTGCCAGTTTCTGACAATGGTCAACCTTGAGGGAATTTTGTTTGTAAGGTTGTATTTGAAGAAACACTTGATATCCTTCTACAAATTGACATTNTTTATATCCATGGAAACACCTCAAAGGAAGAAGTCTCACAAGGGAGGAAGTGTGGTCAGAACTGAACCTTCTGACAAGCACCTGTTTTATGATGAGCCAATGGTGAGGGAGGTTTTCCAAAGGGTTGGCTGCCTCTCTTTTTGCCAAAACATGCAGAGGGGACACCTGGAAGTAGAAAGGTAGTTTTCATTACACTTTGATGGAATTAAGACTAAGGTGGGAAATATTGAGTTTGAGGTATCTGAGGCTTCTATTGCAGCAACCACTGGGATACCTAATATTGGTGAGAGGTTGTAATATTCTAGATATAAAAAGTATGTAGAACAAAAATAAAATGCTAGAAATGGMAGATGAGCAAAAATATAACCAGAACAACACCATAATAATACCAAAATGATACCAGAATAACACCATAAAGAGCACTTAGATTAATAAGAGCAATGTTCACTTGCCTCTTCAAGGGGGAAACCTCCAGCAGAGCCGAGATCTATTACAATAATATCCAAGACAAAGTTCTCATACCCTTGACTCATATTTATACTAAATATGTCTATCAAAAGACCATCTAGAGGAAGATCCTTCTAGAAGTGGAAGATTCTATTAGGCCTTATTACATTCGACTTATTATTCCTTATTTCTAGGCCTTATTAATATTGACCTTTATTACATCATAATATATTATTCTACCTATGTGAGGGGATAGGTCCCTAACATGTCTTCCCCCTTAAAAACAACTTTGTCCTCAAGGCTTGATATGTGGAAATTGTTGCAGAGTGGTAGTTGGTTCCCAAGTGGCATATGTCGGGGTTGTATCTTTCTATTGGATTAACACTTCCTTGATGGTTCACTCATGCAGGCAACGCTCACGCTGGTCCAAAACTGCTTGTGGCTGTAGCCAAATGGAGCCTTCTTTGTCCAACTTGGGAAGGTTAGTTTGAGTTTGGCACTTAGTTCCAATCACCTTCTTTAAGAAGGAAACATGAAAAATAGTATGTAGCTTAGAATGACTGGGAAAAGATAATTAATAGGCCACATGTCCCACATGCTTGAGAACGGTATGAGGATGATAAAATTTGGGTGCCAGTTTCTGACAATGGTCAGCCTTGAGGAAATTTTGTTTGTAAGGTTGTAGTTGAAGAAACACTTGATATCCTTCTGCAAATTGACGTTTAGAGCGACCTTGATCTTCTTTTTGCTTCATGCGATTCTGGGACATGACCAAATTCTCTTTGAGGGTACGAAGAATAGCCTCTCAAACTGTAAGCATTTGGTCAACCGCCTGGACCTTTGAGAAACCTGGTAAATATGAGAATATCAAAGGTAGATTTTTTCCATATACCGCTTCAAAAGGAGTCATGCGGGTAGTTGTATGGTATGAAGTGTTGTACCACCATTCAGCTAGTGGTAACTATTGAGCCCATTGATTTTTCTTTTCTAATGCAAAAAACCTCAAATATGTTTCCAAACACTTGTTGACAACTTTAGTTTGACCATCAGTGTGGAGATGATAAGCTATGCTGAGATGCAATNACCAATCTATTGTTAGTCCAAAGTGAGTTGGAGGAAAATTCTTGAGAGAGAAACCATTAGCCACTGTCAATTCTCATTGATATTTGCCTCTGTTTGGTTCCTTTACCCATCATTACATCACAGCCTTTGATCCCCTATTTATATCCATGGAAACACCTCAAAGGAAGAAGTCTCACAAGGGAGGGAGTGTGGTCAGGACTGAACCGTCTAACATGCACCTATTTTATGATGATCCAATGGTGAGGGAGGTTTTCCAAAGGGTTGGATGCCTCTCTTTTTGCCAAAACATGCAGAGGGGACACTCAGAAGTAGAAAGGTAGTTTGCATTAAACTTTGATGGAATTAAGACTAAGGTGGGAAATATTGAGTTTGAGGTATCTGAGGCCTCTATTGCAGCAACCACTGGGATACCTAATACTGGTGAGAGGTTGTAATATTCTAGATATAAAAAGTATGAAGAACAAAAATAAAATGCTAGAAATGGCAGATGAGAAAAAATATAACCAGAACAACACCATAATAATACCAAAATGATACCAGAATAACACCATAAAGAGCACTTCGATTACTAAGAGCAATGTTCACTTGCCTCTTCGAGGGGGCAACCTCCAGTAGAGAAGAGATCTATTACAATAATATCCAAGACAAAGTTCTCATATCCTTGACTCATATTTGTACTAAATATGTCTATCAAAAGACCATATAGAGGAAGATCCTTCTAGAAGTGGAAGATTCTATTAGGTCTTCTTACATTCGACTTATTATTCCTTATTTCTAGGCCTTATTAATATTGACCTTTATTACATCAGAATATATTATTCTACCTACGTGAGGGGTTAGGTCCCTAACATGTCTTCCCCATTAAAAAAAACCTTGTCCTCAAGGCTTGAGATGTGTAAATTGTTGCAGAGTGGTAGTTGGTTCCCAAGTGGCATATGTCGGGGTTGTATCTTTCCATTGGATTAACACTTTCTTGATGGTTCGTTGATGTAGGCAACGCTCACGCTGGTCCAAAACTGTTTGTGGTTGTAGCCAAATAGAGCCTTCTTGTCCAACTTGGGAAGGTTAGTTTGAGTTTGGCACTTAGTTCTAATCACCTTCTTTAAGAAGGAAACATGAAAAATAGGAAGTAGCTTAGAATGAGTGGGAAAATATAATTAATAGGTCACATGTCCCACATGCTTGAGAACGGTATGAGGACGATAAAATTTGGGTGCCAGTTTCTGACAATGGTCAACCTTGAGGGAATTTTGTTTGTAAGGTTGTATTTGAAGAAACACTTGATATCCTTCTACAAATTGACATTCAGAGCGACCTTGATCTGCTTGTTGCTTCATGCAATTCTAGGACATGACCAAATTCTCTTTGAGGGTATGAAGAATAGCCTCTCGAACTGTAAGCATTTGGTCAACTGCCTGGACCTTCGAGAAACTTGGTAAATATGAGAGTATTGAAGTTAGATTTTTCCATATACCGCTTCAAAAGGAGTCATGCGGGTAGTTTTATGGTATGAAGTGTTGTGCCACCATTCAGCTAGTGGTAACTATTGAGCCCACTGATTTTTCTTTTCTAATGCAAAAAACCTCAAATATGTTTTCAAACACTTGTTGACAAATTTAGTTTGACCATCAGTGTGGGGATGATAAACTATGCTGAGATGAAATTGGGTGCCTTGTAGCTTGAACAATTATTTCCAAAAAATTGCTGGTGAAAGTTGGGTCGCGATAAAGAACAACAGAATGTGGCATGCCATGAAGCTTGAAGACCTGATCCATGAAACCTTGAGCCCCAATGGATGTTGTAAATGGGTGTTGAAGAGAACATAAATGAGCATACTTGGAAAGGCGATCAACTACCACCATGATGACTGATTTATTGCTTGATTTAGGTAATCCTACAATAAAATCCATAGAGATATCCCACCAAATAGAAGGTGGAATCAGAAGCGGTTATAGTGTGCCAGTAGATTTGATTGTTTCTCCCTTGTGTGTTGACACACATCACATTCATCGACAAAATTATGAATTTTTTGTTTCATACCATCCCCAAAAAAAAGAACATTTGACCCTGTCATAGGTTTTGGTAAACCCGAAGTGCCCAGTTGTGGGTGTAGCATGAAGCTTAGAAAGTACCGTGGATTTAAGTTTTGACTATTTACTTAAATACAAATGCCCTTTGTATCGAAGCTCATCATGGAGCCAAGATTACCCTGGGGAAATTGGAGAATTGGACTGCAATTGTTGTATCAGATGAGAACTTTTAGGATCATGTAGTCATTCCTGGCGAACGGCTTGGAGCCAATCTGGTACAATGAAGGAGAGAGAAAAAAGGGACCCTTCATCTTCATATTTTTGGGAAAGTGCATCCACAACCACATTGTCTTTGCCTTTCTTGTAAATGATCTCATAATCATATCCAAAGAGCTTAGTCACCCATTTTTGTTTCTCTAGGGAGGAAGTGCGTTGTTCCAGAAAATACTTGAGGCTTTGATGATCTGTCTTAATTTGGAATCATTTCCCAATAGATAAGGGTGCCAAAGATCAACAACATGCAGAATAGCCAACATTTCCTTTTCATATATTGATTTGCCCAAATTTTGTTTAGACATTTGTTTGTTGGTAAAGTCCAAAGGTCGACCCTCTTGCATAAGGACAACGTCAATTTCTTTCCCTGAAGCATCGCATTCCAGGACAAAGTTCTTTGTGAAATCAGGAAGGGTCAGGAATGGAGTGGTGCACATGGCCATCTTCAAGGTTTGAAAAGCTTGATCAACTACTGGAGTCTAAGTGAAAGAATTATTTTTAAGGAGTGTACTGAGAGGTACCACAATCTTTCCATAATTCTTAACAAACTTGCAATAATAACTTGTTAAGCCTAGAAATCCACGCAATATTTTGAGAGTCTTTGGGTGAGGCCAGTCTTGCATATCTTCAATATTTTTAGGATCCACCGTGACATCATCCTTTCCAAAAAGATGACCCAAGTACTCGACTTTTGAGGCACCAAAAGCACATTTATATTGTTTCAAGAAAATTTGGTGCTGAGAGAGTAGATGGAGAACTCGATCCACATGAGCAAGATGGTTTATCCATATTTTTCTATAGATGAGGATGTCATCAAAGTAAAATAAGACAAAATGACGGAGAAAAGGACAGAAGACATGATTCATGAGGCTTTTGAAAGTGGAGGGAGCATTATAAAAGCCAAAGGGCATGACCAAAAACTCATAGTGGCCCTCATCAGTTCTAAATGTAGTCTTAAGAATTTTTGCCTATTTCATACAGATCTGGTGGTAGCGAGAACAAAGATCGATTTTAGTGAAGAACTGGGTGCCACTCAATTCATCTAAGAGGTCATCAATGATAGGAATGAGAAATTTGTCTTTAATGGTGAGTTTTTTAGGGCGCAGAAGTCAGGACACATGCGCCAAGAATCTTCTTTATTTATGACCATGACCATAGGAGNAGAAAATACTTGAGGCTTTGATGATCTGTCTTAATTTGGAAGCATTTCCCAATAGATAAGGGCGCCAAAGATCAACGACATGCAGAATAGCCAACATTTCCTTTTCATAGATTGATTTGCCCAAATTTTGTTCAGACATTTGTTTGCTGGTAAAGGCCAAAGGCCGACCCTCTTTCATAAGGATAGCACCAATTTCTTTCCCTGAAGCATCACATTCCAGGACAAATGTCTTTGTGAAATCAGGAAGGGTTAGGAATGGAGTGGTGCACATGGCCATCTTCAAGGTTTGAAAAGCTTGATCAACTACTGGAGTCCAAGTGAAAGAATTATTTTTAAGGAGTTCAGTGAGAGGTACCACAATCTTTCCATAATTCTTAACAAAATTGCGATAATAACCTCTTAAGCCTAGAAATCCATGCAATATTTTGAGAGTCTTTGGGTGACGCCAGTCTTGTATATCTTCAATATTTTTAGGATCCACCATGACGTCATCCTTTCCAAAAAGATGACCCAAGTACTCAACTTTTGAGGTGCCAAAAGCACATTTATATTGTTTTAGGAAATGTTGGTGCTGAGAGAGTAGATGGAGAACTCGATCCACATGAGCAAGATGGTTTGTCCATATTTTGCTATAGATGAGGATGTCATCAAAGTAAACTAAGACAAAATGACGAAGAAAAGGAAGGAAGACATGATTCATGAGTCTTTTGAAAGTGGAGGGAGCATTATACAAGCCAAAGGGCATGACCAAAAACTCATAGTGGCCCTCATGAGTTCTAAATGTAGTCTTAGGAATTTTTTCCTATTTCATATAGATCTGGTGGTAGCCAGAACAAAGATTGAGTTTAGTGAAGAATTGGGCGCCACTCAATTCATCCAAGAGGTCATCAATGATAGGAATGAGAAATTTGTCTTTAATGGTGAGTTTTTTTAGGGCGCAGAAGGCAGGACACATGCGCAAAGAATCTTCTTTATTCATGACCATGACCATAGGAGAAGAGTAGGGGATCGTACTAGGGAGGATAACACCTGCGTTAATCAATTCTTGAACCATTTTCTCAATTTCATTTTTTTGGGAAAAGGGGTGACAATAGGGACGTATGCTGGGAGGAAGGCTTCCAGGGACAAGTGGAATGGAATGATCATGAACACCACGGGAAGGAGGGAGTCCGTGGGGAGTAGAAAAAACCAATTGATGTTTAGAGAGGATGGATTGGAGGTCCCACGACACAGAGGGTGTCTTAGTTGCTTGTATGGCATGGAATTGGGCAATAATGCCTGAATGACCTTTTTTGAGCAGCTTTTCCATGCAATAGGAACTAATGATCTCAGGGGAACTGGTGGTGATGCCTTGGAACTTAAATTATTGGCCCTCATGTTTGAATTGCATGGTTAATTCCTTAAAATCCATGAGAATGGGACCCAAAGTTCTTAGACAGTCTGCATCCAACACAATGTCACAACCACCCATGTCGATGGAAAACATATGAGATTTCAGGTGGTAGTCATCAATTTGGAGACACACATTTTCACAACGCCTGCCACATTTCATGGACCCACCATTGGAAATCATGATTTTGAAATTATTGACTACACATATATAGCAATTAGTTTCTTGGTAAATGTGGCGATGAATAAAATTATGGGTGCTTCCACTATCAACAATAATGATGACCTTCCTATGCTTGATGTAGCCAATTATTTTGAGGGTTTGGGGAGTAAGAAGACAGTGAGAGCATTTAGGGAAATGATCGGTTCTACTTTGGGAGGGTCTGAGGGAGGGGTTANTTCTATTTGGGTCTCTATGAAATTAGATTGCAACATATTGAAGCGAGCTTCCGAGTCTTGGTTATGAGTATGGGCCATGATGACGATGGAACCGAAAAGGGATTGGTGGAGTAAACAAATTTGCTAAAAAATGATAGGTATGAATGTGATAAGGGCGAAGAGATAAATCCAATTTTTTTATTTTTTATTTTTTTACACCTATAGAGTTACACTCTGGTCTAAAGAATACTGTAGTGATGAAATTACCAAATGCTTAATCAGGAATAAATGTGTAGTGATTTGGCAACTTGAATGCAAGAGACACAGTTGCACAGCAATAGATCTTGTCTATTTTGTTTTTTGTTTTTGTCCCCAAAGGTTAGGTATTAAAGGGTTCTACATACAAGGGTTTTCCCTATGCTATAGCTCTCTGATATACGTGCAGGGTCCAATAGTAGTACTGTTACGAGGGAAAAAATCTCTATGGCCAAGGGTAAACCACAACAGATAGGTATGATTGCAGAAATCAACTCAATTCCATTGTATGTTATATAAACTAATGTGCAAGATAAGAAACATGCCTACCTCGATCCAACGTTCGATGATGTTCCACCGTTAAGAACTTTGACCCAAATATTTATACCTACAACAAGTTCTTAACAAACAAGCATAGCAAGTACATGGTGATAGTATAAAAGGGTTAGCACATTAGATAACATAATTCATTAATAAACATTACAAACATGCCCATGGATAATAATCATATATTTTCATGATACCAATAGGACAGGAAAGGAGTATTTCTATTAATAATTGATGAGAAAAAGTGACAACATTACAGACTTTTGTGTCGACATGGTTCAAAACCAAGAAACCAGGTTCCTTCCAAATGGACCTCCACCACTTCAATCCTCCACCAAAGGCAATCTCATAGAAGAGAGACAATGAGGTTCTCTCAACANGGTCAAATTTTGGATCTTTAGTGGAGTAGAAGGAGGAGTGGGATTTATTGGTTTACTGCGAGGAATAAAGGAGGGTTTCCGGTTTTGAGAAGAGACAACCTGTTGTGCTTCCTTAGATATTTTAGTATTCTCCACCCAAATCTAAGGTTGATCCATGAGGACATGGGCATGAATATCATCCTTGAGGCCACTGATAAAACATTCTCGAAAAAAACATCAGACATGCCCTTTGTACGAAAATTCAATCACTCAAAAGCAACTATAAAGTATTCCACTATGTGATATTGTTTCAAATGTTTCAAACGACCTAAATGGTTGGTGTCAGTGTCAAAGCATTCATAAAGCTCTACCACAAAGTGTGTCCAAGCAACATACCCTTGACAAGTAATTTTTCTCCATTTCCACCATTGCCAACGTTCTTGATCTAGATGGAGAACACCATACTAGAGTTTGGCCAAGCCATCTGTAATTTCACACAAAGAGAAATAATGTTCCATTTGAGTTACCCGGCTAGTGGTATATGATCCATCAAATTTGGTCACATCCACACATGAAAGGAGTAGGTCACCCTGAAAGTGATGGCACTGAAAATTATGGGAATGAGAGGAAGTTTCATATTCAATATGAAAAGGTGGTTCAGATAAAGGGGGATCTGTAGGGATATGCAGCTTGGTGTAGATCATCGAAGAAACATATTTAAGTTGGGTAGTAATGTCTTGCTTGAGGTCTTCTTTGAGTTCCTCGATTGAGGCAGCTATGGAGGAATGCATATTTTTATTGATGGTGGAAATATTGGCAATGAGTTGTCTCACTTCTATTTGGGTCTCTATGAAATTAGATTGCAACATATTGAAGCGAGCTTCTGAGTCTTGGTTATGAGTATGGGCCATGATGACGATGGAACCGAAAAGGGATTGGTGGAGTAAAAAAATTTGCTAAAAAATGATAGGTATGAATGTGATAAGGGCGAAGAGATAAATCCAATTTTTTTATTTTTTATTTTTTTACACCTACAGAGTTACACTCTGGTCTAAAGAATACTGTAGTGATGAAATTACCAAATGCTTAATCAGGAATAAATGTGTAGTGATTTGGCAACTCGAATGCAAGAGACACAGTTGCACAGCAATAGATCTTGTCTGTTTTGTTTTTTGTTTTCGTCCCCAAAGGTTAGGTATTCAAGGGTTCTACATACAAGGGTTTTCCCTATGCTATAGCTCTTTGATATACGTGCAGGGTCCAATAGTAGTACTGTTACGAGGGAAAAACTCTCTATGGCCAAGGGTAAACCACAACAGATAGGTATGATTGCAGAAATCAACTCAATTCCATTGTATGTTATATAAACTAATGTGCAAGATAAGAAACAGGCCTACCTCGATCCAACGTTCGATGATGTTCCACCGTTAAGAACTTTGACCCAAATATTTATACCTACAACAAGTTATTAACAAACAAGCATAGCAAGTACATGGTGATAGTATAAAGGGGTTAGCACATTAGATAACATAATTCATTAATAAACATTACAAACATGCCCATGGATAATAATCATATATTTTCATGATACCAATAGGACAGGAAAATGGTATTTCTATTAATAATTGATAAGAAAAAGTGACAACATTACAAACTTCTGTGTCGACATGGTTCAAAACCAAGAAACCAGGTTCCTTCCAAATGGACCTCCACCACTTCAATCCTCCACCAAAGGCAATCTCATAGAAGAGAGACAATGAGGTTCTCTCAACAATAGGGAAAGAGATTGGGGGATGAACACTGTGTTCAGACTTGAGGGACAAAGGGATGCAAACTCAATGTGAAGTAATTTCTCTAGAGTAACTTTTCTCTCAAATTTGAATGCTTTCTCCTCTTTTCCATAGCTTGGAATTGTTCTTTTATAGTCTTCACAATGCAACTGAAGGGCCGAGTTAGAACGTTTCCAGTATGTGGAAATCCAAGGATCAGATATCTTTTGTCGTGACATGGAAACCTGACTCCATTTTGTATTTTCTGGCACATATCCTGATGTACGCGGGTTGTAGTGGATCATCCTGCTTATATGCATGTTGTATAGAAAATAGGGTGCGTATATGTGGAAAAATGTTTATTTTTGGCTCTGGATTCATCAAAAATGGATGACAAGTCTGCATAGGTAAATGGAAAAAGGCCCTATGTGCAAGATAGAAATGGTGGGGAAAAGCTTGCTATAATAGATGCCCCCTAATGTGTGAGATCATAGGAGTATCTGCGATGGATGAAATTCGTTATAAATAACCCAGAAGTGGAGTGGTAGACAACTAGCTGGACAAACTCAATTGCTCATTACAATYTGCATTGACTTTGCATACATGGMTGCCAAGAATACAATGTAGATCCATGTGGAAAATATACCAAATAAGTGACTGTGTCCATCAATAGAAAAATATAAATGCAGTTATATGCCAAAATTGGTCATAGTCACRAACAAGGCCCAGTGAAACCARTCTCAAAATAAATCTGAAGATATATGTATACCATGGAGTACAATCTGATATCCCATGATCAATGAAKTCAAATAGGTGTTGGTCCAATGAAAGTGAAGMAACAACTCAAGAAAGTTGTGGCCACGTASTGATGTCTTCAAGTCTTCTACACTATTCGCCAAGGGTGAAAGTCTACATCATGTGAATAAAGGATTTGAGGTCGAACACAATGAGACATCGTTTGATTACCGGTCATTGAGGCATATCGTTAACAAACACGAGACAACCTACCAATAATGAAAGTAGGTATCAAGGCACTGAGTACATTACTACAAGTGTGAATAAAGGAGTTGGTGTCGAACACTTGAGAAATCCCTTGATGAGTAGACATTGATGTATTCCCATCTGTCAATGGTGAGAGGGCCTGCCACTAATGACTACAAGCCTCAAGGTACTCATAAAACTCTAGGTCTCGTATCCAGAATAAATGAGCTAAATTCGATGGAAAGAGAACCACTAAAAGGAGAGTATTAAGGCATCTCTCATCAGTCACCATGAGGAACAAAGAAAGAGCTTCATGAATTGGTGGAGATCGATGAAGAACATGTTCATGAACCAACAACCCTGTGCATCTTTCATGTGCACCAAATGCAAGTGGTATACGAAAAACACCCTCTGAATAGCAGCCAATGATGAAAATTGTTGATAAAGGTGAGGAAACCACCAATAAGGCTAATGGAATCCAAGACACTACNTGTGTTCAGACTTGAGGGACAAAGGGATGCAAACTCAATATGAAGTAATTTCTCTAGAGTAACTTTTCTCTCAAATTTGAATGCTTTCTCCTCTTTTCCATAGCTTGGAATTGTTGTTTTATAGTCTTCACAATGCAACTGAAGGGCCGAATCAGAACGTTTCCAGTATGTGGAAAGACAAGGATCATATATCTTTTGTCGTGACATGGAAACTTGACTCCATTTTGTATTTTCTGGCACATATCCTGATGTACATGAGCTGTAGTGGATCATCCTGCTTATATGCATGTTGTATAGCAGATAGGGTGCATATATGTGGAAAAATGTGTATTTTTGGCTCTGGATTCATCAAAAAGGGATGAAAAGTCTGCATAGGTAAATGGAAAAAGGCCCTATGTGCAAGATAGAAATGGTGGGGAAAATCTTGCTATAATAGATGCCCCCTAATGTGTGAGATCAGAGGAGTATATGTGATGGCTGAAATACATTATAAATAACCCAGAAGTGGAGTGGTAGACAATGAGCTAGACGAACTCGATTGCTCATTACAATCTACACTGACTTTTCATACATGGCTGCCAAGAATACAATGCAGATCCATGTGGAAAATATACCAAATAAGTGACTGTGGCCATGAATAGAAAAACATAAATGAAGTTATATGCCAAAAGTGGTCATAGTCACAAACAAGGCCCAGTGAAACCAGTCTTAAAATAAATCTAAAGATATATGTATACCATGGAGTACAATATGATCTCCCATGATCAATGAAGTCGAATAGGTGTTGGTCCAATGAAAGTGAAGCAACAACTCAAGAAATTTGTGGCCACGTAGTGATGTCTTCAAGTATTCTACACTATCCACCAAGGGTGAAAGTCTACATCATGTGAATAAATGAGTTGAGGTCGAACACAATGAAACATCATTTGATTAGCGGTCATTGAGGCATATCGTTAACAAACGTGAGACAACCTACCAATAATGAAAGTAGGTATCAATGCACTGAGTACATTCCTACAAGTGTGAATAAAGGAGTTGGTGTCAAACACTTGAGAAATCCATTGATGAGGAGACATTGATGTATTCCCATCTGTCAATGGCGAGAGGGCCTACCACTAATGACTGCAAGCCTCAAGGTACTCATAAAACTCAAGGTCACGTATCCATAATAAATGAGATAAATTCGATGCAAAGAGAACCACTAAAAGGAGAGAATTAAGGCATCTCTCATCAGTCTGTACGAGGAACAAAGAAAGATCTTCATGATTTGGTGGAGATCGACGAAGAACATGTTCACGAACCAACGACCCTGTGCATCTTTCGCGTGCACCAAATGCAAATGGTATATGAAAAAGACCCTATGAATAGCATCCAATGATGAAAACTGTTGATAAAGGTGAGGAAACCACCAATAAGGCTAATGGAATCCAAGACACTGCACGAATCCCAAAGTGTGAATAGATGTCTTGTCGTTGAACATAAGGGAAACCACCCAGTCAGTGACCAATGATGAAATGTTGATTGTTGGGTTCAAGGTGACCTACCAATGATGAAAGTAGGGCTAGGGTGCATGATAATACCATAGTATCATGTGATTCTTAGACAAACTAAGGGTACATCCGACATGAAAAGTCAACATTTCTGAGGAGTGGCCAACATAGGTTGATATACTTCCTTTGAACAAGAGCCTAAGACATATGGTGGACTCCGACAACATAGACTCAATGATGTGACTATTAGATGAAGGAGTCATCAATNGACATGAAAAGTCAACATTTATGACAAGTGGCCAACATAGGTTGATAGACTTCCTTTGAACAAGACCCTGAGACATATGGTGGACTCCGACAACATAGACTCAATGATGTGACTATTAGATGAAGGAGTCATCAATCACATTCTCTATAGGGACTAGAAGAGTAACCAGTCGGTAGAGAAAACTCTGTGACAAGATCAACTTCCTAAGGCCATGTTAAACCCAAAATTATGGTGACACAAGGACTCAATAATTTTGTTCTCTGTTCAAAGGCGACACGACTGCTACCAATTATAATATAGTACTCCCTTCCTGTCCGTCTTTTTTTTTTCTCATAACAAATGAATGCTATGATACAAAGGAGGAAACGAGTGTCACAAGTAAGAAAAACTAGTTTTGGCAGTGGAACGTACCTATGCTTAATGCAAGGAAATGCATGTGGGAGATGGACACTCAGGGTGATGTTCCCTCCAGGGTATAGGGTGTCAAACTACGAAGAATATAAACAAGGCTTTGCTTGGTTGAGGATGTAAAAACTTCATATGCAACAGTTTATAATGCAAAGTGAGAACCGGCTAAAAGATCAATACTACAAGAAAGGCATGAGATGCAATCACAACTTAACGCCAAAAATATCATTTTTTATGTCTTGTAGTCTACTTGGTGTGAAAAAGGGGTAAAATTGTGCCAAATAGACATCTTTTCAAATCCAATTTACGAGTGTGAAAAAAGACAAGTTCACTTGGGAATCTTTTCTATTTTTGATAACGAGTTGGAAAAGAGCTTAATTAAGACTCATGACCTTTCAAATCCAATTTAACGAGTGTGAAAGGGACAAATCACTCAAAAGTATTTTTGGTTTTTAGGCGAGTCGGAAAAGAGCTTAACTAAGAATCGTTTTGTTGTCTTAATCAACATGTAAAGGGGGAGGCCAAGGCTCCCATCTCGATATTTTGCGGAAAGTCAATATCTCACGAATAGCTGACAAAACCTTGGGAAAACCCAAATCTCTCCAAGTCGAGGAGGAGAAAGTGCTAACAGAGGATACAATATCTGTGATGGTTCGTATATTGTCTCTTAATGGAAAATACATTGGTGCGGGTATGGGATGCCCCATCAGGTCATCCTAATCAAAGGGAACCTCGTCAAGACTTGGAGGGAGAGCATTTGGGTAAAGAATAATTCTCTCTCGTTCAGAAGGTGGAGGATTTGGAATGTTGATNTGCCCCCTAATGTGTGAGATCATAGGAGTATCTGCGATGGATGAAATTCGTTATAAATAACCCAGAAGTGGAGTGGTAGACAACTAGCTGGACAAACTCAATTGCTCATTACAATTTGCATTGACTTTGCATACATGGCTGCCAAGAATACAATGTAGATCCATGTGGAAAATATACCAAATAAGTGACTGTGTCCATCAATAGAAAAATATAAATGCAGTTATATGCCAAAATTGGTCATAGTCACAAACAAGGCCCAGTGAAACCAATCTCAAAATAAATCTGAAGATATATGTATACCATGGAGTACAATCTGATATCCCATGATCAATGAATTCAAATAGGTGTTGGTCCAATGAAAGTGAAGAAACAACTCAAGAAAGTTGTGGCCACGTAGTGATGTCTTCAAGTCTTCTACACTATTCGCCAAGGGTGAAAGTCTACATCATGTGAATAAAGGATTTGAGGTCGAACACAATGAGACATCGTTTGATTACCGGTCATTGAGGCATATCGTTAACAAACACGAGACAACCTACCAATAATGAAAGTAGGTATCAAGGCACTGAGTACATTACTACAAGTGTGAATAAAGGAGTTGGTGTTGAACACTTGAGAAATCCCTTGATGAGTAGACATTGATGTATTCCCATCTGTCAATGGCGAGAGGGCCTGCCACTAATGACTGCAAGCCTCAAGGTACTCATAAAACTCTAGGTCTCGTATCTAGAATAAATGAGCTAAATTCGATGGAAAGAGAACCACTGAAAGGAGAGTATTAAGGCATCTCTCATCAGTCACCATGAGGAACAAAGAAAGAGCTTCATGAATTGGTGGAGATCGATGAATAACATGTTCATGAACCAACAACCCTGTGCATCTTTCACGTGCACCAAATGCAAGTGGTATACGAAAAACACCCTCTGAATAGCAGCCAATGATGAAAATTGTTGATAAAGGTGAGGAAACCACCAATAAGGCTAATGGAATCCAAGACACTACACGAATCCCAAAGTGTGAATAGATGTCTTGTCGTCGAACATAAGGGAAACCACCCAGTCAACAACCAATGATGAAATTTTGATTGTTGGGTTCAAGGTGACCTACCGATGATGAAAGTAGGGCTAGGATGCATGATAATACCATAGTATCATGTGATTTTGAGACAAAATAAGGGTATAGCCGACATGAAAAGTCAACATTTATGACGAGTGGCCAACATAGGTTGATAGACTTCCTTTGAACAAGACCCTGAGACATATGGTGGACTCCGACAACATAGACTCAATGATGTGACTATTAGATGAAGGAGTCATCAATCACGTTCTCTATAGGGACTAGAAGAGTAACCAGTCGGTAGAGAAAACTCTGTGACGAGATCAGCTTCCTAAGGCCATGTTAAACCCAAAATTATGGTGACACAAGGACTCAATAATTTTGTGCTCTGTTCAAAGGCGACACGACTGCTACCAATTATAATATAGTACTCCCTTCCCGTCCGTCTTTTTTTTTTCTCATAACAAATGAATGCTATGATACAAAGGAGGAAACGAGTGTCACAAGTAAGAAAAACTAGTTCTAGCAATGGAACGTACCTATGCTTAATGCAAGGAAATGCATGTGGGAGATGGAAACTCAGGGTGATGTTCCCTCCAGGGTATAGGGTGTCAAACTACGAAGGATATAAACAAGGCTTTGCTTGGTTGAGGATGTAAAAACTTCATATGCAACAGTTTATAATGCAAAGCGAGAACCGGCTAAAAGATCAATACTACAAGAAAGGCATGAGATGCAATCACAACTTAACGCCAAAAATATCATTTTTTATGTCTTGTAGTCTACTTGGTGTGAAAAAGGGGTAAAATTGTGCCAAATAGACATCTTTTCAAATCCAATTTACGAGTGTGAAAAAAGACAAGTTCACTTGGGAATCTTTTCTATTTTTGATAACGAGTTGGAAAAGAGCTTAATTAAGACTCATGACCTTTCAAATCCAATTTAACGAGTGTGAAAGGGACAAATCACTCAAAAGTATTTTTGGTTTTTAGGCGAGTCGGAAAAGAGCTTAACTAAGAATCGTTTTGTTGTCTTAATCAACATGTAAAGGGGGAGGCCAAGGCTCCCATCTCGGTATTCTGCGGAAAGTCAATATCTCACGAATAGCTGACAAAAGCTTGGGAAAACCCAAATCTCTCCAAGTCGAGGAGGAGAAAGTGCTAACAGAGGATACAATCTCTGTGATGGTTCGTATATTGTCTCTTAATGGAAAATACATTGGTGCGGGTATGGGATGCCCCATCAGGTCGTCCTAATCAAAGGGAACCTCGTCAAGACTTGGAGGGAGAGCATTTGGGTAAAGAATAATTCTCTCTCGTTCAGAAGGTGGAGGATTTGGAATGTTGATGAAATGACTGAAAGGTGNAGAGTAACCAGTCGGTAGAGAAAAATCTGTGACGAGATCAACTTCCTAAGGCCGTGTTAAACCCAAAATTATGGTGACACAAGGACTCAATAATTTTGTGCTCTGTTCAAAGGCGACACGACTGCTACCAATTATAATATAGTACTCTCTTCCCGGCCGTCTTTTTTTTTTTTCATAACAAATGAATGCTATGATACAAAGGAGGAAATGAGTGTCACAAGTAAGAAAAACTAGTTCTAGCAGTGGAACGTACCTATGCTTAATGCAAGGAAATGCATGCGGGAGATGGACACTCGTGGTGATGTTCCCTCTAGGGTATAGGGTGTCAAACTACGAAGGATATAAACAAGGCTCTGCTTGGTTGAGGATGTAAGAACTTCTTATGCAACAGTTTATAATGCAAAGTGAGAACCGGCTAAAAGATCAATACTGCAAGCGAGGCATGAAATGCAATCACAACTTAACGCCAAAAATATCATTTTTTATGTCTTGTAGTCTACTTGGTGTGAAAAAGGGGTAACATTGTGCCAAATAGACATCTTTTCAAATCCAATTTACGAGTGTGAAAAAATACAAGTTCACTTGAAAATCTTTTCTATTTTTGATAACGAGTTGGAAAAGAGCTTAATTAAGACTCATGACCTTTCAAATCCAATTTAATGAGTGTAAAAGGGACAAATCACTCGAAAGTATTTTTGGTTTTTAGGCGAAACGGAAAAGATCTTAACTAAGACTCATTTTGTTGTCTTAATCAACATGTAAAGGGGGAGGCCAAGGCTCCCATCTCGGTATTCTGCGGAAAGTCAATATCTCACGAATAGCTGACAAAATCTTGGGAAAACCCAAAGCTCTCCAAGTCGAGGAGGAGAAAGTGCTAACAAAGGATACAGTCTCCGTGATGGTTCGTATATTGTCTCTTAATGGAAAATAAATAGGTGGGGGTATGGTATGCCCCATCAGGTCATCCTAATCAAATGGAACCTCGTCAAGACTTGGAGGGAGAGCATTTGGGTAAAGAATAATTCTCTCTCATTCAAAAGGTGGAGGATTTGGAATGTTGATGAAATGACTGAAAGGTGCATCACTCTCTTCAGGGAGAGTAGGATTGACCATAGATTTCACTGGTGTGACCACTTCTTCAATTATAATTTGAATAGGATGCATAGTAATGGGGGCAAGAGACACTTCACCCTTGACAAAGGGGGTGAGGTCAGGAGAGGATTGTGTCGGTCGAATCACCGAGATGATCAAAAGAGAAGTGGTGTGAGGAGAAGCCACGGATGCCTTAGAATCCAAAGGGCTCTTGGGTGAGCCCCACGCTTTTGGTATCCCGGTAGTAGCAAGGCACAAACGAGTAAGGTAACTTCCTTCACAAGTCTTGCAAAGGAATTTAGGCTTACGTCTGAGACGTCTAGGCTTCTCCATGTGACTAGCAGGGGAAAGAGAGTCATCTCATGTATGATGAATAGAGGTTGGAGACGTGAGACGACTATGATTTGGGGTAGAAAGGGTGGTGCCCCCGACATAATTGGCAAAGGTTGGGGGCAAGTTGTCAACGTAATTTGTAGAAAAATTCAACCCATCTCTGACATTACTGGAAAAGGTTGGCGATGGAGCACCAATATGACTGATAGTGACTAGGATAGTGATAGATTACGACATTTGATTCCAAGGTCCAGGGAAATATTGATTCTGAAAAATTGTAGGCTAGAAATAATCCTGGTGTACCCCCTGTCCCAGCCCAGAAAAGTGGTGGCCAATGCCAAAATGGTCCAAAGAGGTTTGGATGGGTATCATCATCGAGGCCTACGAAGAGACCGAAGTAGGATAAGAATTATTCAAGTAAGGATATATGTGGCCCCCTTGTGAAGAGGTTCCATAAAGAGGGTAGCCCAAACCGTAAAATGGATTCTCCCCATATGAAAGACCTGGAGGTACTCGAGGACCTGTGATGGAAAAAGTGTTCGAAGGAAATGACATGGTGGATGAAAGATACATGGGTGGGGTGTAATAAGTGGGATAAGCACCCATCTGAGTATTGGCTCCTAAAAGAGCATATCTAATATTGGATCCATAAAGGGGAAGGTTCCAACCTCCCATGGGGACACGACTCATATAAAACAAAGAAGTAGGCATCGGAGCCATGGTGCCCTCAGATCCAATGCTAGGAATCATATATGTGGGCCAAAGAGAGGATTGCATAGGGGAAGGCATACCATTGTAAAAAGCAGAAGGGTCTGTCCCCATGAAATGAGAAGGCATGATGGGGTGGGTAGTTGTGAATGAGGGAGAAAAATAAACTCCACTATCCATAATGATGAAACCCAAAATAGACTCCTAAGGTCAGCTAGTAGTCAAAGAGCATACCAAAAATTCAAAGGGCCAATATGCATGCAAACGGGCTAAAGTGGTTGAGTGGCCTCCCTCGCTAAAGAAGGTATGTCTCATCCAAGAGGGACCTAAGACTCCCCGCTAAAGTTTGGAGGTAACATAATCAGTTATATTGGCCCTCGTGGGATTAACAACAGGTCATTCAAATGCCCCCAGAGAGGTAATCCTCCATAAAGGATGTGTGATGTCTGACCCCTTTCTGACCCAGGGTACAAGAAGAATAACCCGTGCAAGTAACCTATGAGATACCTAAGTCAAGAAACTAATAAACCACTATATAATTGATGCATAGGTGAGCAGTCATAAGTCTGTATCACCATATGGTAGGGTATCAAATCCTGAAACCTTGAAAGCATCGCCTCTCACAGAGGTATGGGTACTAGCAAGATCCCCAAATACTAATAAATCCACATAAATATCTATGATGTTAGGTGAGTATCTAGGGGTTATCCCTTCAACTAACTTCGCACGACCTCGTGATTAACTATGGTGTGAGCGGAGCCTCCTGATCTTACCAATTATACAATGGACTTCTCAACTCCCTTTCTCAGACACATATGTTGATTTAATTGCCTTGGAGAAGTTNTGTGTTCAGACTTGAGGGACAAAGGGATGCAAACTCAATATGAAGTAATTTCTCTAGAGTAACTTTTCTCTCAAATTTGAATGCTTTCTCCTCTTTTCCATAGCTTGGAATTGTTCTTTTATAGTCTTCACAATGCAACTGAAGGGCCGAATTAGAACATTTCCAGTATGTGGAAAGACAAGGATCATATATCTTTTGTCATGACATGGAAACTTGACTCCATTTTGTATTTTCTGGCACATATCCTGATGTACACGAGCTGTAGTGGATCATCCTGCTTATATGCATGTTGTATAGCAGATAGGGTGCATATATGTGGAAAAATGTGTATTTTTGGCTCTGGATTCATCAAAAAGGGATGAAAAGTCTGCATAGGTAAATGGAAAAAGGACCTATGTGCAAGATAGAAATGGTGGGAACAAGCTTGCTATAATAGATGCCCCCTAATGTGTGAGATCAGAGGAGTATATGTGATGGCTGAAATACATTATAAATAACCCAGAAGTGGAGTGGTAGACAATGAGCTAGACGAACTCAATTGCTCATTACAATCTACACTAACTTTTCATACATGGCTGCCAAGAATACAATGCAGATCCATGTGGAAAATATACCAAATAAGTGACTGTGGCCATGAATAGAAAAACATAAATGAATTTATATGCCAAAAGTGGTCACAGTCACAAACAAGGCCCAGTGAAACCAGTCTTAAAATAAATCTAAAGATATATGTATACCATGGAGTACAATCTGATCTCCCATGATCAATGAAGTCGAATAGGTGTTGGTCCAATGAAAGTGAAGCAACAACTCAAGAAATTTGTGGCCACGTAGTGATGTATTCAAGTATTCTACACTATCCACCAAGGGTGAAAGTCTACATAATGTGAATAAATGAGTTGAGGTCGAACACAATGAGACATCATTTGATTACCGGTCATTGAGGCATACCATTAAAAAACGTGAGACAACCTACCAATAATGAAAGTAGGTATCAATGCACTGAGTACATTCCTACAAGTGTGAATAAAGGAGTTGGTGTCAAACACTTGAGAAATCCATTGATGAGGAGACATTGATGTATTCCCATCTGTCAATGGCGAGAGGGCCTACCACTAATGACTGCAAGCCTCAAGGTACTCATAAAACTCAAGGTCACGTATCCATAATAAATGAGCTAAATTCGATGGAAAGAGAACCACTAAAAGGAGAGAATTAAGGCATCTCTCATCAGTCTGCACGAGGAACAAAGAAATATCTTCATGATTTGGTGGAGATCGACGAAGAACATGTTCACAAACCAATGACCCTGTGCATCTTTCGCGTGCACCAAATGCAAGTGGTATATGAAAAAGACCCTATGAATAGCATCCAATGATGAAAATTGTTGATAAAGGTGAGGAAACCACCAATAAGGCTAATGGAATCCAAGACACTACATGAATCCCAAAGTGTGAATAGATGTCTTGTCGTTGAACATAAGGGAAACCACCCAGTCAGCGACCAATGATGAAATGTTGATTGTTGGGTTCAAGGTGACCTACCGATGATGAAAGTAGGGCTAGGGTGCATGATAATACCATAGTATCATGTGATTCTGAGACAAACTAAGGGTACAGCCGACATGAAAAGTCAACATTTATGAGGAGTGGCCAACATAGGTTGATATACTTCCTTTGAACAAGAGCCTAAGACATATGGTGGACTCCGACAACATAGACTCAATGATGTGACTATTAGATGAAGGAGTCATCAATCACTTTCACTATAGGGACTAGAAGAGTAACCAGTCGGTAGAGAAAACTCAGTGACGAGATCAACTTCCTAAGGCCGTGTTAAACCCAAAATTATGGTGACACAAGGACTCAATAATTTTGTGCTCTGTTCAAAGGTGACACGACTGCTACCAATTATAATATAGTACTCTCTTCCCAACCATCTTTTTTTTTTTCATAACAAATGAATGCTATGATACAAAGGAGGAAATGAGTGTCACAAGTAAGAAAAACTAGTTCTAGCAGTGGAATGTACCTATGCTTAATGCAAGGAAATGCATGCAGGAGATGGACACTCGTGGTGATGTTCCCTCTAGGGTATAGGGTGTCAAACTACGAAGGATATAAACAAGGCTCTACTTGGTTGAGGATGTAAAAACTTCTTATGCAACGGTTTATAATGCAAAGTGAGAACCGGCTAAAAGATCAATACTGCAAGCGAGGCATGAGATGCAATCACAACTTAACGCCAAAAATATCATTTTTTATGTCTTGTAGTCTACTTGGTGTGAAAAAGGGGTAAAATTGTGCCAAATAGACATCTTTTCAAATCCAATTTACGAGTGTGAAAAAATACAAGTTCACTTGACAATCTTTTCTATTTTTGATAACGAGTTGGAAAAGAGCTTAATTAAGACTCATGACCTTTCAAATCCAATTTAATGAGTGTAAAAGGGACAAATCACTCGAAAGTCTTTTTGGTTTTTAGGCGAGTCGGAAAAGATCTTAACTAAGACTCATTTTGTTGTCTTAATCAACATGTAAAGGGGGAGGCCAAGGCTCCCATCTCGGTATTCTGCGGAAAGTCAATATCTCACGAATAGCTGACAAAATCTTGGGAAAACCCAAAGCTCTCCAAGTCGAGGAGGAGAAAGTGCTAACAAAGGATACAGTCTCCGTGATGGTTCGTATATTGTCTCTTAATGGAAAATAAATAGGTGGGGGTATGGTATGCCCCATCAGGTCATCCTAATCAAATGGAACCTCGTCAAGACTTGGAGGGAGAGCATTTGGGTAAAGAATAATTCTCTCTCATTCAAAAGGTGGAGGATTTGGAATGTTGATGAAATGACTGAAAGGTGCATCACTCTCTTCAGGGAGAGTAGGATTGACCATAGATTTCACTGGTGTGACCACTTCTTCAATTATAATTTGAATAGGATGCATAGTAATGGGGGCAAGAGACACTTCACCCTTGACAAAGGGGGTGAGGTCAGGAGAGGATTGTGTCGGTCGAATCACCGAGATGATCAAAAGAGAAGTGGTGTGAGGAGAAGCCACGGATGCCTTAGAATCCAAAGGGCTCTTGGGTGAGCCCCACGCTTTTGGTATCCCGGTAGTAGCAAGGCACAAACGAGTAAGGTAACTTCCTTCACAAGTCTTGCAAAGGAATTTAGGCTTACGTCTGAGACGTCTAGGCTTCTCCATGTGACTAGCAGGGGAAAGAGAGTCATCTCATGTATGATGAATAGAGGTTGGAGACGTGAGACGACTATGATTTGGGGTAGAAAGGGTGGTGCCCCCGACATAATTGGCAAAGGTTGGGGGCAAGTTGTCAACGTAATTTGTAGAAAAATTCAACCCATCTCTGACATTACTGGAAAAGGTTGGCGATGGAGCACCAATATGACTGATAGTGACTAGGATAGTGATAGATTACGACATTTGATTCCAAGGTCCAGGGAAATATTGATTCTGAAAAATTGTAGGCTAGAAATAATCCTGGTGTACCCCCTGTCCCAGCCCAGAAAAGTGGTGGCCAATGCCAAAATGGTCCAAAGAGGTTTGGATGGGTATCATCATCGAGGCCTACGAAGAGACCGAAGTAGGATAAGAATTATTCAAGTAAGGATATATGTGGCCCCCTTGTGAAGAGGTTCCATAAAGAGGGTAGCCCAAACCGTAAAATGGATTCTCCCCATATGAAAGACCTGGAGGTACTCGAGGACCTGTGATGGAAAAAGTGTTCGAAGGAAATGACATGGTGGATGAAAGATACATGGGTGGGGTGTAATAAGTGGGATAAGCACCCATCTGAGTATTGGCTCCTAAAAGAGCATATCTAATATTGGATCCATAAAGGGGAAGGTTCCAACCTCCCATGGGGACACGACTCATATAAAACAAAGAAGTAGGCATCGGAGCCATGGTGCCCTCAGATCCAATGCTAGGAATCATATATGTGGGCCAAAGAGAGGATTGCATAGGGGAAGGCATACCATTGTAAAAAGCAGAAGGGTCTGTCCCCATGAAATGAGAAGGCATGATGGGGTGGGTAGTTGTGAATGAGGGAGAAAAATAAACTCCACTATCCATAATGATGAAACCCAAAATAGACTCCTAAGGTCAGCTAGTAGTCAAAGAGCATACCAAAAATTCAAAGGGCCAATATGCATGCAAACGGGCTAAAGTGGTTGAGTGGCCTCCCTCGCTAAAGAAGGTATGTCTCATCCAAGAGGGACCTAAGACTCCCCGCTAAAGTTTGGAGGTAACATAATCAGTTATATTGGCCCTCGTGGGATTAACAACAGGTCATTCAAATGCCCCCAGAGAGGTAATCCTCCATAAAGGATGTGTGATGTCTGACCCCTTTCTGACCCAGGGTACAAGAAGAATAACCCGTGCAAGTAACCTATGAGATACCTAAGTCAAGAAACTAATAAACCACTATATAATTGATGCATAGGTGAGCAGTCATAAGTCTGTATCACCATATGGTAGGGTATCAAATCCTGAAACCTTGAAAGCATCGCCTCTCACAGAGGTATGGGTACTAGCAAGATCCCCAAATACTAATAAATCCACATAAATATCTATGATGTTAGGTGAGTATCTAGGGGTTATCCCTTCAACTAACTTCGCACGACCTCGTGATTAACTATGGTGTGAGCGGAGCCTCCTGATCTTACCAATTATACAATGGACTTCTCAACTCCCTTTCTCAGACACATATGTTGATTTAATTGCCTTGGAGAAGTTCACTTACAAAATCCTATTCTAAGGCACTAAATCCTAGACTAGTTTGTGCACCCTAAAAATAAAATTGTGACTAATCAATTTTAGTTTGAAGTGTAAATTTTATTGGTCGTGATTACTCAAAAGGGTATGGAAGAGAAACTCATGATGTTATGACTTCTCAAAAAGATAAATATGAATATAATGCAAAGTCTATCTTTAACTTTTCAATGAATGATATGCTAATAAAAATAGTGTAATTTTCTATTTCAACTCTGCAATTCAGAAGTAAAATGCAATCTTTCACTAAATGCACTAAGCTAATGATAAAGGTTCAAAGACAAAAATGCTAACCAATGGAAAATGCCTATTTTTTTGTATTTTCAATATATTAAAGAGAAAATCCATGGACTAAAAAGCAACCTGATATATAAATTTTACTATGTATAAACAGAATAACTTCAAGAAGAATATCATGAAGCCAAGAAAATAGCCTAGGGTTCAAGGAAAAACCAAAAATTAAAAACAATGAGAAAGACTATGCCAAAAAATTCAACTCCCATTAGGTTTCTTGTTAACCCAGAGAAGCTCGACAGGCACTACAAAGACCTAAGAAGGCTCAACAATCATCAAATCCCACCCAGCAGTCACTAAACTAGGCAAACAAGCAAGGGAAAGTGGTATATGTGATTGTTAAGGGAAACATGGTGCAAGATACCAGATATATAAAATATGCAGAACATAAACGAAATGCTATAAATGACAGAATAACAGTAAAATATCCAGCATAATCTTCACAATACATAGAAATGATATACGAAATAGCAACA
>JZKD02S1932805.1:14899-38779 GCA_000966675.3 Picea glauca
AACTTAGTAAGGTATCTTGCATTTAAGAACTTTCTAAATCGAACTCAACTACTAAATTAGTAAGGGGGTAAGTTATTAAAACGTGTAAGGGAATATGGGGACACCTAGGAGCGATTATAGGAATGCTTTTAGGTGGGTGAGGGAAATAGGAGTAATTAATTAATGAATGAAATTAATTTATGGCGCAATGAAGGGGATGGGTGACACATGTACGGGGAGGATTTTTATGAATTAAATTATTGAATAATAAATTAAACGGGAATTTGGGAAAGTAAATGACTTAGAAACTCTATATAAAGGAGGGAGGAGGAGGAGGATGGATCTCTTCTGTTATGCATAACGTTACGCTGTAGAATTTTAGACTTGACCGACTTAGCGTGTGGGAGTTGGGATACCCATCTCGGTGAGGAGTGGTAGCTCGGCCTTGCGAGGCAAGTTGGGAGCTAGATGTTCTCTGGTTTAGTGTGTGTGGCCCCTTTGTGTCTCGGGGGGCTAAGGGGGAAGAAGAGTACCCCTAGCGTTGGCTGGGAGGTACCAGTGAAGTCTCATCGGTCGACAAGTGGGAGCTGCATGGAGTGCGTGGGAAAATGACTCAGAGTTGGTGACTTGGGCTACGGTACGCTTGCTTGTATTATGCATGTTAGATTATTATAAACCTTACGCCTTCATTTTTGTATTTTTAACCGTGTAAAGACGGTGTTGAACTTAGCAGTTTAATCGAGAACTTAAATTTCCTTAGCCTTAAGCTCGTTGATTGACTTGATTCCCTTGGCAATCGATCCCTGAATGTTGTGACCATCCTATGGTTTTATTGATTTTGTGATGAGTTTGCGCTTTTTACTTCGCCCTCCTCCCTAGCTCATTAGTCCTCGCATGAGCAGTCGGCCAGGAGCCAGATCGATGGTCATCACTTCGGTGTTAATAGACCTATAGATTCTAACGCCCTGCTTTTATGTGTGTGGATGATGAGCGAAGGATGCTTCTGCCCAGTCGTCTGCCCCTGTTGATTGTTCTTGGTTGATTGATGGTCATTGCGCCTTCTGGCGATGGAGTACCTCTGCGTCTAATTTCCAAAACTCCAAAAACCCTTGCATCTCCTTGAAGGATTATCCTTGTTTTTCCTTGATTGATAACCTTTGAGTTGAAGGCCCAATCTCTGTGTTTTGGATTGTTTCTGTGTGGATTGATAGATTTATTGAACAACCACATGGTTCACTATGGACAACGATTTTTTTTTAAGGATTTCCTTATCATGGATAGCAAAATTTTATATGCCTACATTTGTTGATATGCTGACACTCATTCTTATGATAGGGTTGCTAGTTTTATATCTACCTGCAATTATATGCATATGCCTGCATTTCTTTCATTTACACAGCGAAATTTTTCTGGTGTTTGCTTGATGGATGGGCAGTGGATCTGCATGCAAATTTCAGTTTTCATTTCACTTCAATTTACCCTTTTTATGGTCTGTTGTTGCCATTATTTCAACCCCGACTTTCCACACTCTCAACCACACTTCTTCTCTGTGTTTTTATATCTTGAATGCGTTCATTGATGGATATATTGATCTGTGTTTTTATATCTTGAATGTGTTTCAATGCCAGATATATTTCTCTGTGTTTTTATATCCTGATTGTGTTTTCATGGTTGGATATATTACTCTGGAGATTTGCCATTATTAAGACTGCAACCATTGTTTGTTAAGATTGTGATTTTGCCAATTGTTACCTGGTGTTTTTCCATTTGTTAAGACTGCGATTTTTCCAATTGTCAAGACTGCAAATCGTTGCTTATTACCTACGTTGATTGCGTTTTCATTTAATGATGGCCTGCATTGAATGCATTTCATTAATTATATGGTGCATTGGATGTATGATGCGTGTCTGATTGGAGGTAATTCCTGCGTTTTAAATGGTAGTTAACTCTTAACTACGTTTTACTTCAATTGACAGTGAATTATATCAATGACATATATGAATTTATAGCTCACTGTGTGCACATTTAATAGAAAATGTATTAGCTGGAAGGTGTAAAGGGATGGCGTTTAATTCCCAACAATTTACATTTTAATGGCAAGTGTGTGTACCTTTAATAGCTGATTGTGTGCACATTTATTAGAAATTTAATAGCTGGCAGGTGTAAAGGGATGGCATTATTACGCAACAATTTATTAGCATTTTTATAGACAACCTCTTCATTTGAATAGGCAGCTTTAATTCCTTTAAGTCCTTTAACACACAACGATTGTGACAACCAAAATTTACAGCCAACTCGTGAATAGACAACCTTTAATTTAAATTAGTCCAGACTTGTCATTTAGTTTTAATATTGATTAAACTAGACTGTTAAATTAGATTGTAATTATAGTTTATAGTTTTAGTATTGATTAAATTAGATTCGTCAAGTTAGATTGTAAATTAATGACTAATTTGTAATTTAGACTTGCTAAATTAGATTGTAATTAATGTTAAATAGATGGTAATTATTGACTAATTTAGACTTGATTAGTGGTTGGGTTGTTGACGAAGTTGTGTATTAGCTTGCGCTTTTCCTTGATTGACGTCACCTGCGTCTTGTCGACCTGTTGCTTGGGGTGGGGGTGTAGTCCTCTTGTCAGTAGCTCAGATCTTAGCGAGTTGGTTTCAACTAGAGTCCTTGGTCCAGATAGGTTATGTAGCGCCAGGGTTATTGTCGCGCCTATCACCTGGGGAAGACATGATTCCTAACGAGGGGATCATTGCACGCCCTATTGGATAAAGTCGATTGATAAATTGGTTGGGATCTGTACTTCCCGTTGGGGGTTTTGTTGATCTTGTAAGTTCATTTCTCGCGCTTGGGTTGCAACGCCTTCATGTGTTTGGTTACGCGCCACCAAGGTTCTAGTTAACTGGTCGTCGAGGCTGTGGTGTCGGGGTGGGGGTGTTGTCCCTTAGCTGGTAGGTGTGGTCATATTGTGTCGGGCGGGTAGTCATTTCTCCTTGTTATTTTATGCAGGTTTTGCCCAGTTTCTCTTGTGCCAGTGCGTGGAGTCATAGTTGTCTGTTTCCAAATTGGTGTGTGTGTGTTCGTTGTCTAGGTGTGGATAACTATGTCGTCATTGCCTTCCTGCCTAAAAAAAAAAAAAAATCGCCTTCTGCTTCACTTGTAGTGGTAACGATGGGGTCGTTACATTTTGAGCCAGTTGGAAAAGGTGCGTGGCCATCGATATCCACCTAGATCAATCCTCCCTCCTTAGGAAGCAATGGTCTCCATTGCATTGAGTTCCCCCATCAGATGAGGAAATTTCTGTTGAATTTGGCCCCAGGTGATCCACTTGCCTTGGTGCAGGAGTTGTCATGCTTTGACGACTCGATAAAGTTGGATCCTTTGTTGTAGAGTGCCCTTGATCTATGTGTCCACAATATCATCACTGGATGCCTATTGTATGCAATTGTGGTTGAGCTCTGTTGGTGTCAGTTGTTCTGCTACGTCTGAGGTGTCCAATAATGGTGGGAAATAAGGGCGAAGGAGATCCACGTTGAACATCGGGTGTAGGCCAAGGAAAGGAGGAATGTTGAGCTCAAAAGAATTATCCCCCACGGCCTTGGTGATGGTGTACGATCCATAAGGGAGTGGGCAAAGCTTTCGATGGGGTCCTGTAAGGCGTTCTTTCTGCAAGTGCAACCAAACTTTGTCACCCACTTGAAACTTATGTGGCACCTGATGTTGATCAAGGCGTTTCTTGTACTTGTCATTGGACTTTTGTAGGATATCCTGAACCTGTTGGTGGATGTGCTGGATCCGCTCAATGAACCAGGTGGCTTTGTCAGCTTCAGTTGGAGTAGGAGATGAGTCGGTCAAGGTGACCGTAAGGGGAAGTGTAACATCTACGGGACCGAATGGTTGGAATCCCAACCCCACCTGAAAGGGGCTGTGGTCGATTGAGCTATGTAGTGCTCAGTTGTAGCTATGTTGGACATAGGGAAGGCTCTCATCCCATGTGTGAGGGTGCTTTGAATTATACATGCGAAGGATATTCACAATCATTTGATTTACGACCTCAGTTTGGTCATCTTTCTGGGGGTGGAAGGTCGTGGATTTGGTGAGCTTGGTGTCCAGCAGTGACCAGAGGCTTGACCAGAATGTGCTGAGAAATCGACTGTCCCAATCTAAAAAATGGTTTGTGGGATTCCAAAATGTACCCAGACTCATTCAAAGAAGAGCTTGGCAGTGGCCTCTGCTGTGATGTTCTTCTTGCAGGAAACCAGGATCGTCATCTTAGAAAAGTGATCAACAACCACAAAAACACAGTCATTTCCCCACTTGGTGGACGGGAGGCCCGACATTTAGTCCATTGAGATGGATTCCCATGGCCTGTCAGGAGTAGGAAGAGGGGTGTACATGCCTTATTTCTTAGTGGTCAGTTTGGAAATAGCGTAGGCAGTGCAGGACCTGATATACTTGCTAACCTCCTGTCGAAGTTTCGGCCAGTAGAAATGTTTTTGTAGCATCATCGCTGTCTTTTCGATGCCGAAGTGTTCTGCCACCTGACTGTAGTGGGATTCCCATATCATCTTCGATCGCTCGCTTGATGGAACATAGATATGGCCCAGACAACACAACAACCCATCCTGAATATGGAAATTGTCAACAATTGCGTTTGCACCCAACATTTGGTAGGTGGTGGAGAAGTCTGGGTTTGTCTCATAGAGTTGGGGGCATCCAGAGGTTTCATGGTCGTAGGAGTCTAGCACTGTGGAGAGTGTCATGACTGGCGGTCTGCTGAGGCAATCAACGACGCGATTGTTGCTTCCTGTCTTATACTTGATGTTGACGTGGAATTGTTGCAAGTATGTGGACCACTTTTGATGGCGATCATTCTACAATTTTCCTTGTGTCTGGATGAACTACAGTGGCTTATGATCAGTGTGGATGACTGTCTCCTTCCCAAGAATGTAATCTCTCCACTCACGACAAGCTTGCATAATGGAGTACATTTCTTTGTCGTAAGTAGGGTACTTACGGACAACATATGAAATTTTCTCACTATGATAGGCCATGAGGTGCCCGTTCTGAGTGAGAACGGCGCCCACCGCATAGTCTGAAGCATCTGTCTCGATCTCAAAGCATTGTTGCAGGTCTGGTAGCGAAAGTACTGGGGATGAGCATAAGCGTTGCTTCAAATCTTTGAACGCTTGTTTTTGGGACCGGCCCCACACAAATTTCGCCTTACCACCACCCCTGGTTATTTGGCTGAGGGCCCATGCAATATGGGAGAATCCCAACATGAACCTGCAGTAGAAATTGGCAAGGCCAAAGAAGCTTCAAATCTCAGTGAGTGTGTTTGGGGCTGGCCAGTCACAGATGAATTGGATATTGGCTGCATCCACATGTACGCCATGCTGATCAACGATGTAGCCCAGGTAATTGACCCTGTCCATGCCAAAGGAGAATTTTTCCAAGTTGGCATATAGCTTGTGCTGTCGCAGAGTGTGCAGAACCTGCTGACTATGTTGCAAGTGTTCAGCCCAAGTCTTGTTGTAAATGAGAATGTCATCCAAATACACCACTACAAAAGTATTGGTGAATGGTCGCATGATATCGTCCATCATCCTCATGAAAGTGGCTGGAGAATTTGTCAAACCAAAGGGCATGACCAACCATTCAAAAAGGTCTTCCTTTGACTTGAAGGCAGTTTTCCATACATCTGTCTATTTTATCGGGACCTGGTGGTAGCCAGACTTCAGGACAATCTTACTCAAGTATTTTTCCCTTGTGAGTTGATCAAGGAGGTTGTTGATTTGGGGAATCAGGTACCGGTTTCTGACTATGATTTTATTTAGAGCCTGGTAATCAATGCAGAGTCGTCAGGTTCCATGTTTCTTCTGTACTGGCAAGATTGGGCTCTCGCAAGGTGATGAGTTGGGATGGATTTTCCCCTTGTGGAGTAGTTCTTGGATCTGTCGCTCTCTAACAAAGAGCGGTGATAGACTGGTCCATTGGACAACGGTGCATCGGGGGTTAGATCGATGGGGTGCTTGACCTGGAAATGCAGAGGTACCCCGGTAGGTGAGGAGAAGATATATGAGTATTCTTCCATGACCTTATCTACTTGCTTCTGCTATGTGGAGAGTTTGGTCGCAGAGACCCTGGATGTGGCTGTGATCTTTCGTTTATCTGAGAGTGAATTACGAAGAAGACAAACGTCCCCGTCTGAGAGATGACCTTCTTGCATTTCTTAGCAGAGATCAAGGAAATAGCACTAGGTGGGACTGCCTCGAGTATCCTGTACAATTTCCAGTTCAAAGTAATAATAAAACTATGAGGCCTAGACTCATATACAACATGATGTTTCCATAAATAAGGTTGGCCCAAAAGAACATCCCAAACTTCGAGAGGAGAAACATCACACAATACCATGTCTTTGAAGGGCTTGATGTCATACGACAATCGACATTGTTAGCTGACGCGGAGATCGCTTCCTTGGCGAAGCCATCCAATGGTGTAGGGTTGTGGGTGCGGCGTTGTTGGCAGGGCAAGCCGCTTGATGACCTTTGTTGAGATGAGGTTATTTTGGCTACCGCTATCAATGATGAAGTGTAGCGGGGTTCCTTTTACCCACATCTGTGAATGGAAGAGGCGTTCTCCTTCTTCTGGCTCGTCTGGTTCACCAGGCTGGAGCTTGGTGGTAGCAATGGTGGGACTGGGTACCACGTCAATGATCTATCTTCCCCATTCTGGTTCTGGCTCAGATTCAGAAACCACATCTAATTCAGAGGCTTTCACTTCGGCCACCAGCAACTGCTTTGAGCGACAGTCAGCAATGTTATGCCAAGGGCTCTTACGGAAGTCGCACCACTTCCCTGTATCTTTCTTTGCCTTTCTGATGTCCTTCTTTGCTTGCGGCTTGGAATGGTTGTCCTGATATTGTCCATATTTTCTCTATCCTTTGTTTTGTGGGTTGGGGCCACCCTTTCCTGGCTTTTTTTGTGCGGGGTTCCCGTGCCCAAATTGTTGCGTCTTTTGTTTGAGCTTCTGCTCGATTTTGACAACATATTGGTAGGTCACGCCCAAGGATGAGATGTCCAGAAATTCCATTTTGGTCTAAATGTATCTATGCAGAGTGTTGTGATACTTGAGCACCAGATGTCGCTCTGAATCTTTGATACGCAGCTTGGTGCACAAGGTATGGAAGATATTTGTGAAATCTGGCACTGCTTGGTCTCTTTCTTGCCGCAGTGTGGTCCATTTGGTATGAAAGTCATCATAACTTCCGACGGGGTAGTATTGTTCCTTAATAGTATCCCGGAAGGATTCCCAGGTGGCCATGACTGTAAATAATGAGGGTTCCTCTGTTTCCTTTTTCTCACAGAAATTTTCCCACCAATCTTTGACATGGGGAACGACTTTGAGGAGCGCAAAAGTAATATTTTCTCTATTCGAAAAGTTATGAACAGAAAAATACCCTTCTAGTAGATTCAACCACTTGTCTACAACATCTGCGTCTATATGACCTTCAAATATAGGAATATCGAAGTTTATTTGTACCTTGAAGGGGGTGGCGCCTCCGCTCGAAGAAGATGTGTCGCCTGCTGGTAGCTGTCGAAGGATTTGCGCGAAACTATCCATCATCTTGTTCCTTTGTTGCATGAGGGATTCCTCAATCAATAGTTTGAAAGGATCTCTTGTCTCTTCATATTTATTTTTTCCTGCCATGAGAGGTCGCTTGGGCGTGCGAGAGATTTTTTTCCTCAAGAGAAACAAGCTTGAGACCCAACTCTTTGTACTCCAACCTCGTTGGGGACATGCATTAAGACGACAAGGAGCAGACCACTCTAATAACACTGATCTGGATTTTATGAGAAGAAAAAAATGAATACAGATTATTAATAGGTGCTTAACACAAAATAACAGAGATACAGTAAAATTGGTTTTCTATTCAATAAGGAAATAAGCTGAAACTGTAAAATGCAACGGAAACAAGCTTGTTGGAATGGTGGCGGCTTATCTCTGAGAAGAGATGTGACGACTGCGCTCATTCGCAAGAAGATCATTACAATGAGGCTCTAAAGACCTTTTTACAATAAACAGGAATGCCAAAATCCCTAGACATCCAAAAACCTATCCCTAGGAGATGAAGAGCCAAAAGTCATGTGGGCCCCATCTGGGTAAGTTAGTACATCAACTTCCCCAAGTCGTAACTTTTGCATATGATCTCCGTTTTAGGCGTATGATAGTCCGTTGGAAAGGTATCATCGAGGAGATTCATTTTGGGGGCTCAATCATTCACTTAGATATCATTGAGAATCTCTATCCTAAAAAACCTTCATTTAGGCCCTCAAAATGGCCCCAGAAGTTAAAACTGCTAAAAATAGTAAATTGCCAAAATTGTCAGAAAACTATTTTGAGCCAGTTGGAAAAGGTGGGTGGCCACCAATATCTACCTGGATCAGTAGGGGTCTAAAATTGCACCTCTTCTTTGCTCAATATAGGGCCAGGACTGATTTGGCTTTAGGTTGGAAATCCTCCATCGAATGGGCACTTAGAGCAAAGCAAATCCCTGGGGAAGTTACCTCATGAGAATATTTTCTTTCAACTGTCGTGGGTTGGCGAACCCATCTAAAAAATCATCCTTGCGGAGGCTAGTGGAATTGAACTCACCAAATGTTATTATGTTACAAGAAACATTAGGGGTTAGTGAAATAGTGGTGAAGGCTCTTGAGTCCTTGTTTCCAAGATGTTTGCAATGGTGGATGCCAGGGGACATTCAGGTGGGTTGGCTACAGGGTGGATCAAAAAGACTTGTAAATTGGAAAGTGTTTGGAGTTTTGAATCGGGGATTGGTCTGACTTTTTTCTCCTCTGGGATGGGGTGTAATGTTACTATTATCAATGTCTATGGGCCTTACCAAGATAGACAACGATATTGGAACTCATTAGATGGTTGCTCCTAGATTAGGGGTAAGGAGATTATACTTGGAGGGGATTTAAATTTATCTTTAGGGTCCACTGAGGTTTGTGGGCCGTGTGTTGTCCCAGATTCTTTAACAAACTTTTTTCAAAAAAAAATGGACTAGCTTGGGTTGGTTGATGTTGAGCCCAAAAAATTGAATCCAACTTGATGTAATAGAAGGGTTGGTGAGGATAGGGTGGCTAAGCGTTTGGACAGGTTCTTATTGTCGAAAGAGGTTTTGGAATCTCTATATTTGGTCAGACAATGGGTTACTTGTGGGGGGGAATCTGACCATAATCTGATTATGCTGGAGCTGAGGGGTAGAAGTAGAAGAGCACCGAGCCCTTTTAAATTCTTTGAAGAATGGATTTCAGATCCATCTTTTCAAGCTTTAGTAAGGGCCCTGTGGTATGCAATCCCTACTAAGAACCAAATCCCTATGGCTGTACATTTTGTGGGGAATCTTAAAAGGTTAAAACAAGCTACTATTACTTGGGCTTGGGAGAAAAATCTCAAGGATGAACAAGAATTGAGACACATTGAATTATCACTCTTGGAGATTCAATAAGGTGAAGGGAAGGGGTTTTTATCTCTTGATGATAAGGAATTTATGTATGGCTTAGAGAAAATACACAAGGTTTTACTGGAGGAAAAATCAGCTATGTGGAGACTAAAGAGTTGTGCGATTTGGCTCTCTTGTGGTGATGAGAATACCAAATTATTTCAAGCTTATGCGAAAGGTAGGAAAATGGATAATACTATCTAGGGGCTAAGGAAGAGGGAAGGCGAGGTGGTCTCTTCTTTTGAAGGATTGGCTACGCTGGGTATTGAACACTTTAGTGCCTTATTCAAGGTCCAGGAGGGATCATCCATTGCAGAAATTGTGCAGGTAGCTCGGTTATTCCCTCGGTTTGTGGAGGAGGCAGACAATGGGATACTAATGGCAACAGTTTATGAAAAGGAATTACTTGAAGTTCTTCATTGTTTTCAAAAAGGGAAAATCTTGGGGCTTGATGGCTGGCCTATTGAGTTTTATTTGGGTTTTTATGATCTGATTGGTCCTGATGTTCTAAAGGTGTTCGAGGAATCAAAGGTGAATGGTTATATTCATAACCCTTTGAACTCTACGTTCATTGCAATCATACCAAATTTATAAAATCCCTCCTCCTTTGACGACTTTCGACCTATCTCGTTATGCAATTGTCTTTGTAAGATTATTTCAAAGGTTATCAACAGAAGGTTAAAGGTTATTCTGTCCAAAAATATCTTCAGTGAACAATTTTTTTTTTTGGAAGGTAGGAAAATTCATGAGCCTATTGGAATATCCCAAGAAGGTATTCACAACATAAAAACTAAGAAACTCGGGGGAGTTGTGCTGAAAATTAATCTATCCAAAGCTTACGATCGAGTAAATTGGCTGTATTTAAGAATTCTTATGATTCATCTTGGTTTTGGTTTGGATTTTACCATTTGGGTGATGGGGTGTATGTCTTCAGTATATTTTTCCATACTCATCAATGGTTCAACCTCTTCCTTTTTTCAAGACAAAAGAGGTTTGTGACATGGATGCCCTTTGTCACCCTTACTATCTCTCCTATTGGCGAAAGGACTTAGTAGATTTCTAGCAGGGGAAAAGAACTCCGGTAGATTCAAAGGTATAAAAATCTCCAATGGTATGTACATCACTCATTTACTTTTTGTTGATGATATCCTAATATTTTTTGATGGTACGAAGAGAGAAGCTAACATTTTATTTGAAGGGCTCACTCTATTTAAAAAAGCAACTGGTATGCTGATTAATGCTTAGAAATCTAGTATCCTCTTTGCTTCAGTCGAGGAAGAAGTCATTCAACATTCTATGTCTTAGCTCCCTTACCAGATTTTGGGGTTGGCTGAAGGTTTGAAATATATCGGCTTTCATCTAAAACCCAATGATTACCAAAATACAGACTGGATGTGGCTTATAGCAAAGTTAGAAAAAATACTAGAGGGGTGGAGCTACAAATGGTTGTCAAGGGCTGGGATATTAGTATTGATCAAGTCAGTACAGGAGGCTATCCCAGGTTATTGGATGTCACTTTCTTGGATTCCAAAGGGTATTCTGGAAAAAGTAAGAAAATTGTCTTTCTCTTACCTTTGGAGGGGAAATAAGGATAAACAGGTGGTGTCTTGGGTTCGTTGGGAGAAAATTGCGATGCTAAAGGCCCTCGGGGGCTGGGGACTTAAGAATATATTTTTGTTCTCCAAAGCACTTGCAGCAAAATGTTCATGGAGACTGATAAATACCTAAAGTCTCTGGACTAAAGTTGTTTATCATAAATATGTGGCTCCTCTTTCATTACTTGAGTGGATTAGGAATCCAGTTCTTAACTTGACGGGAATTTTTTATATTTGGAAAGCAATTTTAAAGGCTTTTGAGGTGGTGGGGAATGGTTTAGCCTGGAGAGTTGGGTCTGGACATTTTTTTAGTCTTGGATTGGACTCATGGGAGGGATGTAATAGAGAGCACTTACTCAACGCAGACTTATGTTCCCGGTTGGAGCATGGGGGTTACTTCTACTTGGCACAAGTTGGGGACCCAAACTCCACAAATCTCTGGAATCAATGCTCGAAAAGTGGGAGAATGTTGGGTCTTGATGGGGAAGACATTGTGCTTTGGGATAGGTACATTTGGGCATTTCGGAGAGAAAATATGCGTTTGACAGATCAAGATGATGAACTTCTTTGGGATGGGGACTCGAGAGGGGCATACACCCCAAAAGTAGGATATGTTCAGTTGAGTGTTGAATTATTTCAACGAGAAGTTACTTGGTGGTGGAGGAAACTTTGGAAACAACGATGTCATGCTAAAGGGAAAATGTTGGTGTGGTCTGTATTGGAGAATAAACTTCCTACGTGGGACAATCTTCAAAAGTGACAATTCAATGGTCTGGGATGGTGTTTGCTCTGTAAAGAACAAGATGAGAATGTCGACCATCTCTTTATGAGATGTCCTTTATCTTTATCAGTATGGGCATAATCATACAAACTGCTCACTTCTCTTGGTCAATGGCAGGGTTTTTCCATTGAAGACGCCTTGAAATATTGGCTTCTGTCGAGGGAATATCAGGAAAAAAAGTGTTTCCCCTTCATTGGCGCCTGGGGGATTTGGATGGCTCAGAACTCATCGATTTTTCAGGATGAGGTACAATTGCCCTCACAAGTGGCAATTACTTGTCTTGGAATTTTTGAACATTTCAAATCCTTGGGAAGGGTGGGAGTTGGAAATCTTCAGATGATATAGGAGGAAGTTATATATAAGGATTGGTTGTGAGCTTACTTTGACGGGGTTGCCTCGAGATATCGGTTACTGTGTGGGGGGGGTGGATGTCTATACATTACCACTTCACATTTTTTTCATCTCAAGTCTGGGCTGGGAGTCAATTCAAATAATTACTCTGAGATTATGGCATTAAAACTTTTACTATTATATGTTGTGGAAAAGGAGTGCAAAACGTTACAGGTCTTTGGGGATTCTTTACTAGTCATCAACTGGGTGAATAGAGTACAAAGATGTCACATTTCTCATGTTGTGCCAATTGTTGAGGAATTTATGAGGATTATTATTGTTTTTGACTCTATATCTTTCTCTCATATATATAGGGAACAAAACCAGCTTGTTGATAGGCTTTCCAAAGAAGCCTCGCAGCTAGAATATGGTCGGTGGCATATTAATGAACATACAACAAAGGGCAGTTTTGATTACTATCGCAGGTCGTTTCATGATGGAATTTTATAGGAGAGCACCTGATTATTAGAGATCCAAAGCATAAAATTTCTTGGTGTATTTTGTATGTGCACAAACAACATAATAGTCTACATATCAATGATCCATGTTTATAATTTTTGTATAGGCCGTGAGACAGTTTTGATATTTTGTGGTAAAAGGAAAAGAAGGATAATGGTGGTATGACAAAGATGTCTTTTGTTGAAAATTCAGTAATGGAAGTGTTTCCATTATAAGATAATATATACTTGGTTATTTTCTCATAGTCAGTATATACCTATGAATGTAATTTTGTATCTACTTAATGAAATTACGAATTTTTCTATGGAAAAAAAAAGTACATCTTTACTTTACATTTGTGATGTATATGAAATTATTCACAAGACATCCACATTATTAACACACATTATTAGTCCCTGCTGAAGGCTGTGTAGGGACTCTAGCATTCGATTTACCGTTGACTTGATATTAGTTATGCATTTGACTATATATTTTTAGCAAATTTCTAATGTTCGACATAACAAACTTTATATTTTATATAATAAAAAATATTAATCTTATTTATCTCATTGGACAATACATTCAAAGTCTTATTACATACTTCACTCTTCAAAATGTTATATTTTTCGTTTGTTCTAAAGTTCTTCATTTCTTCCCAATGTTTATTTTTCATTAATCTTATGGCTAACACAATGCAATTTCTTCTTTATATTCTAAGTTTTAACCTTCTTTGTTATTGTGCATTAACACCTCTTGTGTCAATGCAATAATAATTTTGCATTTTAATGTCAGGGTCTATTCTGACAAATGCAACCACTACCATCGCCATCGCCTAGAAATCGTCATCGTCATCTCCATCGCCTAGACATCGTCGTCATCATCTCCACTTCCTAGACATCGCCGCTTCATAAGATGGCCTTTCAAGCTTCAATCAACACCATTGTTCCTTCCCTAGACTAAAGATAGTAAATAGAATATAGTACCCGATGGGTAGAGGGAGGTCGAGATCGTGCATGCTTCAAATGGTGGTGACCATACTGGGGGTAAGCTGGAAGTAGGATAAATACGACCGGGACAACATGAGATTTGAGATTGACTCTATTATGAAAAATGCAGCCATTGCCATCTCCACCACCTAGACATTTTCGTCGTCATCTCCACTGCCTAGACATCACTACTTCATAAGATGGCCTTTCAAGCTTCAGTCAACACCATTGTTCCTCCCTAGACTGATTATAGTAAATAAAAGATAGTACCCGATGTGTAGAGGGAGGTTGGGATGGTGCATGCTTCAAATGGTGGTGACCATACTGGGCTAATATGGAAGTAGGCTAAATACGATTAGGACAACATGAGATTTGTGATTGACTCTACGACCAAGCATTATGGCGCATAGGAACTTAGGAATGGAGGAGTCGGTTATGTTAGGAGTCAGATATGTTTGTTTGTCGGGTAAGATATTCCGAGGTCATGGATTTTACTACCATAGCCATTAGATTTATTTGCTGTATATATATTTTTTAAAGATCTTCATGATCTTGGGAACCCAATATGACTAAAACTTTGATAAGGAAGTACAAAAAAAGGCTTTCATTCCTAAATGTCATGATAGCAAGGTCAATGTATTTGGAGTTTCATGTTTCCTAAATTGAAAATGGTTGTATAATGTAGTCAAGTGGCACCGCCAAAACATGAAACTCCAAATAAATTGACCCTGCTATCGTGACATTTAGGAACAAAAACATGTTTTATGTACTCTCTTATCAATGCTTCTTCTCAAAAAATAGTAGAAAGAAAAAATATATCAAAAGTACATCAAACAACAATACCAATATTTATCTAAAGTAGACATTTATGTTTTCTTCTTTGAGATATATATGAACATGTATCAAAAGGATCAAGTTTCCTTTCTTTTGTTCCTACAAATTCACCAAGTTGGTACTTTCTGAAGCCTACAACTCAACCAAAAGCAAACTCTATCTTCATTAACAATAAAACCCATCAGGATCCTCTTAAGCAATATTGATATTTTTCAAGGAAAGAATAATTAGCAGTAAAATTGATAGAATTATTTATGTATAGAGTGGGATATGAAGACGAACAAACCTTATGAATCTCATCATCTGAATAGTCTTCTAGGGGATCTATATTATTTCTCATAGTACTACCAAACGTTGTTGGGTCTTGTTGAATAATGCTTACTTTGGATATTATATCATGGAGCCCTATTGAGGAGATGTTTACCCCATCGATGACAATTCTTCCACTTGGTGGTTCCACAATGCAGAAAAATGATTGAATAAGAGTAGATTTTCCACTTCCTGTCCGCCCTCAAACTCCCACCTTTATCCCTTCAGGGAAACTGCATGTAAGGCCTCATAAGACAAGAGGAAGATGTGGTCCATAAATCACCTGATTGTATGAATCAACTCTGTGGACTAAACAACTTTGTAGAGTAAACAATGAATCAACGTGCAAATCACTAGCTTTGAATATGTAATTTATTTTTTTTATTTGTTGTAAGTTCTGATCTGCAAATCATCACTAGGAATATTTGAATAGTGCATTATCCTCTCCACTGAGATCGTTGTAGTCTCCACATGAAAAATGCACCATATTACCTAGGCATGTATCATGTTCAAAGTCAGACCATATGTTACTACCAACCCTGCAATGCTTTTGAAGGTGCCATTTGATGAACTTTCATTATAAATAATATGTACAGTCAGCTCACATCGGTTTAGGGAAGGCTAATTGCATGCCAAAGAAATCATTTTGTAGTTACTTGGTCTAATTAAATCTTCTGGAAAGAGAACGAGGACCACAAAAGAGAATGCAAACACAAACTTCGATTTACCGTTGACTTGATATTAGTTATGCATTTGACTATATATTTTTAGCAAATTTCTAATGTTCGACATACCAAATAATGTAGAGAATAGATGGTTGCAACACACACAATCACAACACACACTTTTCTATAGAATACACAATGAAAAAGCAAAACATAAATACTTTTTCCAAATAATAAGGAAATCCATTGGAAACTACAACACCAGAAAACCCACGAATTTCAATACCATTCGTTTATTAATTCAATGCAGAGAACATATTTTCTATATTACATCGAGCCTGGGTTAAAAGACAGCCAAAAATTGTTGCTTGCGTGGTTGAAAACCACTACGAGATTGTCCATAGGGTAATGGTCTGTGTGTATGGGCTGAGATTCTGTTTCGCCCTTCCTGCGTGCTCACCCATCCTGGAATCTTTCTCTCCAGTCCACCTTCTACGATTTTGTTACTTTGTGGTTCACCAACCCCTTCAAAATCACGCTCCATTTATTTTTAAAACTCCTTCTTAGCTCTGAAACGATTTTCCTTCCCTCCAAGAATGATTTGTTACCCAAACCGTCTCTTTGTCTTCTAGATTGCTTCAACTTCCTTTCCACCTCGGATAACACGTTTTCCTTTAGCCGTGATTTCTTTTACCTAACAGTAGTTGTGATTCATCATGAATGCATACCAGTGTGGAAAAATCAAATGCGTGCAGCCATAGTGTTGCAAATGAAGAAATATCATGAAACTTGTAAAATTTCACTATACGCAGGAGTTTCAGCACGAGTTTCAACATTACACTTGTAAAATTTCTCTATACATGGTAGTTTCAGCACGAGTTTCAAGATGTGTTTCAACACGAGTTTCAACATGTGTTTTAGCATGAGTTTCAACATAGCAAGAGTAGTTGCAGGATTAATAAACAATTCAAATTTACAACAAATTGACTAATTAAAATGGACCACTAACACAATCCTTATTCGACTTATTTCCTATTTGCAGAATGGAAATATTTTTGGGTGATGCGGATTGCCCGAGCCCAAGGATGCTCCTATATCAGACACCCCTGGTAAGAAAAACATCCAGCTCATGTGCATATCACTACTGGAGTGAAGAGTTCTGCACACGTGTTAACTGACTTTCAGTCTCCACAATGCATCCTCTGTCACTCGATTCTTCCTCTTGATCAAATATTCCATCTACTCCTTCCAACAAGTCTTCTTACCAATTCTGGTAGCAAGAATTTCTTCAATCTGCTCCTCAAATTTAATTGTCGTTCCCATTCGTTGAGGGTACCTTCATCTTCTCTTTTGTCCCCTTCATGAAACTCATAGAGGTCAACAACATTGAATGTAGGAGATATGTCAAATTTCTTTCGAAGTTCTATCCAATAAGCATTATCAGAGATCTTTTTTAGAATTCGGCATGGACCTATCTTCTTGTACTTGAGTTTGTTGTACATTGCCTCGATAAAATCACTCCTTCCTCAAGTGAGCCATGACCAACTCACCCTCTTGGAATACCTTGTGCCTTCTATGTTGATGTGCTCTTTGTTTATAACTAACATTGATGGTATGCAATCTATTCCTTACTTGTTCTTGTAATTCATGCAGATTGTCCACAAAATCATCCACATCAACACTCTTCTTGCCTTCGAAATTCGACAATGCAACCAAATCTACCACATCTTTAGGCGACCGTCCATAAACAATATGAAATAGACTCTTTCATGTAGACCTTTTCATTGAAACATTATATGTGAATTCATCTTGGGCTAATTCCAAATTCCATTGACTAGGATTCTCTCCAGTTAAACTTCTCAACAAATTTCCTAGACTCTTGTTTACTACTTCTATCTGACTGTTCATTTGAGGATGATATGTCGAACTGTATAACAAATCTGAGCCTAACTTTTTTCAGAGTGTCCTCCAAAAATATCCAAGGAATCTAGTATCACGATCTGAAGTAATACTCCATGGAAGTTCATACAATCTAACCACCTCCTTGAAAAACAATGAAGCTACCTCACTAGCATCACTAGTCTTTTTACATGCTATAAAGTGTACCATTTTCAAAGACCTATCAACAATTACCATTGTTGAATCATGCTTTATTCGAGTCGTAGGAAATCCTAAGACAAATTCCATACTGATATCCTCCCAAGGTTTTTTGGGTACTGGAAATGGAGTATAGAGTCATGTGTTCTGACTTCTTCCTTTGGCTAGTTGACAGATCCTGCAACCTTCAACAAAATTTCGAACATCCTTATTAATACTGAGCCAAAAACATCTCTCTTTCACCAAGGCTGCGGTCTTATCCATCCCAAAATGTCCTCCTCAACCACCACTATGCAACTCCTTAATGAGATTCAGCCATATGGAACTTCTGGGAATACACAACTGTTGATTTTTAAACAAAAACCCCTCCTGGATATGGTAGTCCAAATATGGTGTTATGTCTAAACTCCAAGGCTCCTTACATGCATTCCAAGCTTGTTAGAAATCTGCATCTTGTTCATACAATTTCTTTAAACATTTCAAGCTTACCACTTCTACCGACATGGTATTGAGTAACGCTATCCTCCGACTTAATGCATCAGCTACCTTATTGGACTTCCCAGACCTGTATTTCAACACAAAAGAATAAATTTACAAGAATTCTACTCATTTATTATGCTTTTGATTCAACTTACCTTGGCTATTAATGTACTACATAGATTTGTGATCTGTGAACAAGACAAACTCTTTTGGCAGTAGATAATGTCACCATTTCTTCAAAGCTTGCACAATAGCATAAATTCCTGATCATAAACATAATACTTCTTTTTGGACTCGTTCAACTTCTCGCTGAAAAATGCAATGGGTAGGCCTTCTTGACTTAGAACTGCTCCAATTGTTGTTCCACTAGCCTCACAATCAACTTGAAACACTTTATTAAAATATGGTAATGTTAATATTGGTTGCGTTGTCACCCTTTTATAGCATGTGAATCAATACACATTCGCCATTCCCCTGTTTTGTTTGGAGTCAACACTGTTGGTACTGCACAAGGACTTAGTTTTTCTCTAATCAATCCTCTATCAAGCAACTCCTACACTTGTCTATTCACTTCCTCACTCATTGCGGGAGTCATCCTGTAAGGCCCTTTATTAGGTAAACTCAATCCATGCATTAAATCAATTTGATGATAAATAATTACACTGGAGGCAATCCTTTTGGCAGATCATTAGCAACAATCTCCTTAAATTCATCTAGCAATGAATTTATTTCTGTAGATACAAGATTTGGCTCCTCTGCACTTTTCACTTCTTTCAAAATCATTGCTAAACAAAATGATGATTTTCTTTCTTCCTCTAAAAATGATTTAACAAAACATAGCATGATTCTGTTGCTACTCGTGTTTATACTAACACAATTTCTTGTTGTTGCTACTGTATCCTCCAACATTGGTGTTAATTTATATCGATGTCCATCTTTCTTGAACTCATATGTGTTTTCCTTACCATCATGGTGAACTTGTCTATCAAAGAACCATGGTATTCCTAACAGTATGTGGCATGCTTCCATCTCAATCACGTCACATAACACCTGCTCCTGAAAACTACCTATTTGAAAACTCAATAAGCATTGTTCAGTCACAGTCACTTATTGTCCCTTGTTCAACCAAGAAACACGATAAGGGTTCAGATGGTTCAACCTCATCAAGTTTATTTTTTTCATGACAAAAGTGTATACAAAATTCTTTGTACTTCCTCCATCTATAATCAGGTTACGACATTTTCCTCGAACCTTACATTTTGTTTTAAAAACTTTCTTTCATTGTTTTGGTTCCTTTGCCTCTTTTTGTTCAGATTTAAGTAACACTCTCTGGAACAACAAATTCTCACCTTGTTCTTGTTGAATAACAGTCACATTTTCTCCAACTACTGAAGCTTTGTCAACCTATGTGACTTGTTACCATGCTTCACCTCTTCTCCCTGAAGTTTTCCTTTCTAGACATTCAGACTTCTTGTGTCCCTCTACATTGCAGTGATAACAAGTAATTGCATACCCACCCTTTCCTCTTCTGAATCCTCTGCCTCTACCAGCTCCATTTCCTCCTATGCCACCTTGACCACTGGAATATTCTTCTTCCTTTTCGCTGCCCTTAGCAGTCCCTGCTTTACCTCATCCTTTAAAACCTCTTCCTCTACCTCTAGGTCGTGTTTTCCTCTCAATATTTTCTTCTACCTTAAGGGCAACTTGATAAGCTTCATCAACAATGTGGAAATAATGTGTGCTCATTTCATCTTGAATCAAATACTTCAACCCATTTACATATCTTGCAACTTGTTGGAATTCTGGTTCTTTGAGGCATGCTATGAGTGATAGTGTAAAGAATTATTCAGTGTAATCGTGAACATATTTCTCCCTTTGCCTGAGGTTCTGGACTTGTCAGAACAAATTTTGTTGGTAATCAACAGGAAGAAATTTCTCTTTAATATTGGTAACCATCTTCTTCCAAGTTCTCATTTTCTCCAGCTAGTTATTCACTCGAACCTTCTGTAGCATATCCCACCATAGTGTTGCATGGCCTTTCAGTTTCGTACAAAAAATCCTACTCGATTTGGATCCTGAAGATTTTCATACTCGAAGTATCTTTCGAGTTCTCCAATCTAGTCAATGAGAATATCAGCTCTCAGACTACCATCATAACAGGAAACCTCAACCTTTTCACTACCCCTGTTACTTAAATATGAAATCAGCCTACTTGTTGGGTCTCTTTCATCACCATCCCATTTGTCTTCAATATATTCTTCTAGCTTTGAGTACACTTCATCATCTCCATTCCTACAATTTTCCAATTCCTCTATTATTCTTCTCAAATTTTCTAGTTCTCGATTTCCTGCACCTCCCCTTCCTACTCCTCTCCTTCACGATGACATTCCTCCAAGTTGTAGGTGTCTCACCAACATCCATAGACCTCACACTGGTTCTATAACCCAACTTGACCTTCAACACTCTTGTTGAGCAACCACCACGAACATGTATTATGTACCTTGTCTCACATAAGTAGATTATGTGCTAATCCCAAAGAAGAACCGAGCTCTGATACCGCATAATGCAGAGAATAGATGGCTACAACACACACAATTATATCACACACTTTGCTACATAATACACATCAGAAAAGAAAAATAGAAATACGCTTGACAAATAATAAGGAAATCCAATGGAAACTACAACACCAGAAAACCCACAAATTTCAATACCATTGGTTTTTTAATTCAATGCAGAGAACACATTTTCTATATTACATCAAGCCTGGGTTAAAAGAAAGCCAGGAATTGATGCTTGCATGGATAAAAACCACTACGAAATCGTCTAGAGGGTAATGGTTTGCGTGTATGGGCTGAGATTTTGTTTCACCCGTCTTGCGTGCTCACCCAACCTGGAATCTTTCTCTCCAGACCACCTTCTACGATTTCCTTACTTCGTGGTTCACCAACCCCTTCAAAATCGCTCCATTTATTTATAAAACTCTTTTTCGACTTTGAAACGATTTTCCTTCCCTCCAAGAATGAGTTTTTACCCAAACCATCTCTCTGTCTTCCAGATCACTTCAACTTCCTTTTAGCCTCGGGTCACGCTTTGTCCTTTAGCTGTGAGTTCTTTTACCTAATGGTAGTTGTGACTCATCATGAATGCATACCCGTGTGAAAAAATCAAATGTGTGCGGCTACAATGTTGCAAATGAAGAAATATTATGACACTTGTAAAATTTCACTATACGAGGGAGTTTCAACATGAGTTTCAGCACAAGTTTCAGCATGACACTTGTAAAATTTCTCTATACGTGGCAGTTTCAACATCAGTTTCAACACGTGTTTCAACACGAGTTTCAGCATGTGTTTCAACACGAGTTTCAACATAGCAAGAGTAGTTGCATGAGTAATCAATAGTTCGAATTTACAACAAATTGTCTAAATAAAATGGACCACTAACACAATCCTTATTCAACTTATTTCTTATTTGTAGAATGGAAATATTTTTGGGTGATGTGGATTGCCCGAGCCCAAGGATGCTCGTGCATCAACAAACTTTATATTTTATTTTTTATATAATAAAAAAGCTTAATCTTCTTTATCTCATTGGAAAATACATTCGAAGTCTTATTACAAACTTCACTCTTCCCAATGTTAATATTTTTCATTTGTTCTAAAGTTCTTTGTTTCTTCCCAATGTTTATTTTTCATTAATCTTACGACCAATACAATGCACTTCCTTTCTTATGTCCTAAGTTTTAACCTTCTTTGTTACTGTACATTAATACCTCTTGTGTCCATGCAATAATAATTCTGCATTTTAATGTCAGGGTCTATTCTAACAAATGCGTCCACTGTCATCTCCATCGCCTGGACATCGCCACCGTCATCTCCACCACCTAGACATCGCCACTTCATAAGATGGCCTTTTGAGATTCAATCAGCACCACTGCTCCTTCCTTAGACTAAAGATAGTAAATAGAAGACAATACCCGATGTGCAGAGGGAGGTTAGGATGGTGCATGATTCACATGGTGGCGACCATAATGGGGGTAAGTTGGAAGTAGGATAAATATGATTGGGACAACATGAGATTTGAGATTGACTCCATGACCAAGCATTCTATGCACGTAGGAACATAGGAATGAAGGAGTCGGGTATGTCAAGTAGTTAGGTAAGCTATTATGAGGTCTTGGATTTTACTACCATAACCATCAAATTTATTTGTTGGATAACACGGTCAATGTATTTGGCGTTTCCTAAATTTAAAATGGTTGTATAATCTAGTCAAGTGGTACCCCCAAAACATGAAACTACAAATACATTGACCTTGCTATCTTGAAATTTAGGAACAAAAACATGTTTTCTGTACTTTCTTGTCAATGCTTCTTCTCAAACAAATATCAATGCTTCTTCTCAAACAAATAGTAGGAAGAAAAAAATATATCAAAAGTAAATCAAACAATAATACCAATCTTTATCTAAAGTAAACATTTATGTTTTCTTATTCGAGATCTATATGAATATGGAAGAAAGAGACACAAACCCAAAGAATCAAGTTTCCTAGCTTTTGTTCCTACAAATTCACCAAGCTGGTATTTTTCCAAAGCTTGCAACTCAACCAAAAGAAAACTCGATCTTCATTAACAAGAAAACCGATCAGGATCCTCTTAAGCAATATTGATATTTTTCAAGGAAAGAATAATTAGCAGTAAAATTGATACAATTGTGTATGTATAGACTGGGATATGAAGACGAACATACCTTCTGAATCTCATCATCTGAATAGTCTTCCAGGGGATCTAAATTATTTCTCATAGTAATACCAAACATTGTTGGGTCTTGCTGAATAATGCTTACTTTGGATCTTAGATCGTGGAGCCCTATTGAGGAGATGTTTACTCCATCGATGACAATTCTTCTGCTTTTTGGTTCCACAATGCGGAAAAAAGATTGAATAAGAGTAGATTTTCGACTTCATGTCCGCCCTACAACTCCCACCTTTATCCGTCAAGGGAAACTGCATGTAAGGCATCATAAGACAAGAGGAAGATGTGGTCTATAAAGCACCCGATTGTATGAATCAACTCTGTAGACTAAACAAGCTTGTAGAGTAAACAATGAATCAACGTGCAAATCACTAGCTTTGAATATGTAAAAAAATAAATATTTGTTGTAAGTTTTGATCTGCAAATCAGTTAGATCTATCACTAGGAATATGTGAATAGTGCATTATCCTCTCCACTGAGATCATTGCAGTCTCCACATAACAAAGGAACCATATTACTTAGGCATGTATCATGTTCAGAGTCAGACCATATGTTACTGCCAACCTTGCAATGTTTGTGAAGGTGTCATTTGATGAACTTTCATTATAAATAATATGTATAGTCAGTTCACACCAGTTTAGGGAAGGATAATTGCATGCAAGGAAATCCTTTTGTACTTACTTGGTCTAATTACATCTTCTGGAAAGCAAACGAGGACCACCAAAGAGAATGCAAACATAAGTTTTGATAGAAAATCCAGCCAAATGCCAAACCACTCATACCTAGATTCAGATCAATATATGGGTAAAAACATTCACCCCAGTTTCTTCACTATTCACTTGATGACAAATCTATTACCCTGTATCCTTGATAGAAATTGATTTTTTTCTTCACACGGAAAGATTTTGGGTGGGGTTGCTACAATGATCCGAGGAGGAGGAATGCATGAATTCCAAAATGTGTTTCAACATGAGCATCACATTCTTGGATTTCAGACTATGGAGATGGAACACATGGATTTCACCCTCTCTCATAACGAAGTCAACATCTTTA
>JZKD02S1932805.1:38789-52416 GCA_000966675.3 Picea glauca
TTTTCAAGGAAAGAATAATTAGCAGTAAAATTGATACAATTGTGTATGTATAGACTGGGATATGAAGACGAACATACCTTCTGAATCTCATCATCTGAATAGTCTTCCAGGGGATCTAAATTATTTCTCATAGTAATACCAAACATTGTTGGGTCTTGCTGAATAATGCTTACTTTGGATCTTAGATCGTGGAGCCCTATTGAGGAGATGTTTACTCCATCGATGACAATTCTTCTGCTTTTTGGTTCCACAATGCGGAAAAAAGATTGAATAAGAGTAGATTTTCGACTTCATGTCCGCCCTACAACTCCCACCTTTATCCGTCAAGGGAAACTGCATGTAAGGCATCATAAGACAAGAGGAAGATGTGGTCTATAAAGCACCCGATTGTATGAATCAACTCTGTAGACTAAACAAGCTTGTAGAGTAAACAATGAATCAACGTGCAAATCACTAGCTTTGAATATGTAAAAAAATAAATATTTGTTGTAAGTTTTGATCTGCAAATCAGTTAGATCTATCACTAGGAATATGTGAATAGTGCATTATCCTCTCCACTGAGATCATTGCAGTCTCCACATAACAAAGGAACCATATTACTTAGGCATGTATCATGTTCAGAGTCAGACCATATGTTACTGCCAACCTTGCAATGTTTGTGAAGGTGTCATTTGATGAACTTTCATTATAAATAATATGTATAGTCAGTTCACACCAGTTTAGGGAAGGATAATTGCATGCAAGGAAATCCTTTTGTACTTACTTGGTCTAATTACATCTTCTGGAAAGCAAACGAGGACCACCAAAGAGAATGCAAACATAAGTTTTGATAGAAAATCCAGCCAAATGCCAAACCACTCATACCTAGATTCAGATCAATATATGGGTAAAAACATTCACCCCAGTTTCTTCACTATTCACTTGATGACAAATCTATTACCCTGTATCCTTGATAGAAATTGATTTTTTTCTTCACACGGAAAGATTTTGGGTGGGGTTGCTACAATGATCCGAGGAGGAGGAATGCATGAATTCCAAAATGTGTTTCAACATGAGCATCACATTCTTGGATTTCAGACTATGGAGATGGAACACATGGATTTCACCCTCTCTCATAACGAAGTCAACATCTTTACCAACTGTGTTTAGAGATTCATAATACAAAATACCCTGATCTCTCACCAAGTGTGTTTAGTGATTCATAATACAAAATACCCTGTGCTCTCACTTTCAATTATAAATGATCAAAAAAGTATTTTAACCTTAATTTCAATGAACTTGGATCCAAGTTGAATGAATTGTCCAAAGACTATGATATCACTAGGCTCTCAGATGATGAATATTTCTCTATTAGAGCATTCTGCATTGCCAGAGTCCTACTGTTATAGAACCTTTACCAATTCTATTCAAGACTATAGTTTAGAAAATAAAAAATGCAACATTGAGTCAAAGTCTAATGAATTTGAAAAGCAAATCTTGCAGAATTTTCTCCAGGTTCTACCTGAGTACTGTAATTTTATTGGGTACTTTTGTGAGTCAACATTTTCAAGAGAGGGCACAGATTGCAGCTCAGGAGATTCAGATTCAAATAAGTAAGTTCGAGCATCTCTCCTATTTCCAAAGGGTGGTAACTTGAAGAAGCAATGATTGTTTTGTGTTACTGCACCGCAGATGGGATGGAATTAGGGTTAATCATTAAACGCTCTAAAAAGTATTCTCACCTATTTTTGTTTGAAGAAAAGATTATATTGGTCGTTAACAGTAATTGTTATCCTCTATCTCTGGATCAGGAAAAAGCAAGAGGAAATATTGTGGTATGTTTAACCAGTGAACCTTACACCCCTCAAGGTACGAGGGAAACTACAGTTCAGGGCGTAGAAGGTAGAGGGATGGTTATTGTCGAAGATTTGACAAAAACTATAGCTTTCAACTATGGCTCATTTCCCTCAATTGCAGGTAGCAGTGAAGATGGATGAGAGATTTTCTCTTGTATAAAGTCTCAATGGTACTGTACCATTTTGATCCTTTGCAATCCATATTCCACCTTTTGTTTTTTTAATGGTTTTGCGTCATATTTATCTCCTAACTTTTGTCTGGATGTATTAGAGTGCCTGTAGCAACAATTCTCAAAACAACGACAATCTTGAATTACAAGCCTTCCTGCCCCAGTCGTTGTCTATTTCTCGTCGAGAGGTCCCTCACATTCACTGAAAACCTCCTCAAGGTTAGAATTTGTCAATTCAATCCTTCCTTGAATATGAGCGTCTGTTTATATGATAATTGTGGTTTTTTGCAGCCGGACATAAGCGTAGTGAATATACTTGCAGCTTGGATACCTGCTAACCAGGCTGGAGAAAAGCCTTCGTACTACTCATTGGCGATTGGAACATCCATGGCTGCTACTCAAGTCAACGGGACACCAACATTCTTGAAATTTGTTTAAATTGTATTTCTGGTATATCAACATTATTGAAATTTGTTTAAATTGTATTTCTGAATGTAATTCAGTTTGTTAAAAATCAGTGCCATTCAAATTATATAGAATTAACCATTTAAATATACAGATCTAATAATTTTTCATTCTGAAAAAATAAACAGAAAATATTCCCCTTAAATTACCAAACATAAAACAGTTAAACTACAGCCTAGTTAAAGAAATCCTATTCAAATCCAACCATTTCTCACTAGGAAAAAATAAATTAAAAATATCCCCCAAAAATTACTAAACATAGAACAGTTAGAATACAACCTAATTAGAGAAGTCCTATTGATGTTGATAGTTGAGAAGCTTTACCACATTAATTGAAAAGTTACACTCCACAATCAACCTCGAAAATGATGAAGTGTTTGGTGCCAATAATATCTAATAAATAAGTTTTAAAACGTCATTAAAATCCCTACCATGTGATTAAGCTCCAGATACAAAGCCATAGTTAACAGCCAGTTCGATAGTCAGAGTAAAAAGCAGCAGGTTCAGCAGTCGTTAAAGATCGAGACCCCTGCTATGTAGCATTACGATTCGTATTTCGATTTCTATCTATAGATAGATAGATATGAATGAGAATCTATATTGATCCATCTATTGAGATATATCTTCTATTTAAATACATGGATATATTTTCATATATACATCATAATTCAAAAAATAATATAAATACACACAAATATGTATGCACAGATTATTAAAATATAATAAAATAATATGAATATATTTTAGTTATTTTAAACTTTATTCATTAAATAGTACATGGTTATATTATTTAAATATGGTCATTTTAGATTGTGCTATATATAGAAGTTAGATTATATAAACTTAGTCATTCAAATTTGTAGATTCAACAAATTTTTCCTTTACTTATAAAGGTATGAGATTTAATGTCAGTAAGGTTTCTTCAAGTCTTGCTTCTGAGTTGGAATCTTTTGGTGAGAAATGTCTTTCATGCTCGAGGGTTTTGGGTCTACCATCTGTCAGTGGTTTGGAGGTTGATTTTTCACAGGATGAGGTGTCGAGGGTCCCAAGGGTTGGGTATTTTGTGGAGGTAGAGGGTACTAAAACTCTACTTAAGGGGTCTGGACGTTTGGCTGACATTTGCAAACTAAACCCTTTGGAGCACTATGTTTCAAAAGTTCTAGAGGAATATTTAAATACTTTTCTCTCGTCCTTTAAATAAGTGTTGATTTGTACTCCTTTCCAGGTCTTTTCAAAGGGGGAGCCTTCTTCTTCCTCTTTCTCCAATTTAAAGAATGTTGATTTGACAAAGGGAGGTGGAGCTTGGAGGAAGAAAATTGAGCTTTTGGGACTGAAAGGGGCTATTTTTGGAGGATTAGAATTTTTTTTTCCTCCAGTCAAAACAAGAAGTGCAAGGAAACTTGTGAAGGAGGCTGGTACTTTTGAAGATTATATTCTGCAGCATTTGAAAGGTCCAAGGGAACTTAGAGCACATAAATCACTAGCGAGGGGTTACAAATGATTGTGGTCTCACTGAATGTTAGAGGAGTTGGGGGTGCTCCAAAATACTTAGCCCTTAAACTATTGATTGAATTGGTAAAACCAGATGTCTTCTTAGTTCAGGGAACCATGGTTTGTGGGAACAAAGCTAGAGAGTTGTTCTCTAAACTTATAAATCTGTGGAATTTCTGTGCGGTGGATTCTATTGGGCTATCAAGGGGAATGATTTATGTGTGGAATCCCAAAAAAGCTAATTTTGATGCTTTTCTGACTCCTGCAGGAATCTTGTTAGAGGGTTTGGAAAAGGTTCTCAATAAGAACCTGAAGCTGGTAAACTGTTACGAGCCCTATGGGAATAGACATTCGTTCTGGGATAAATTGAAGTGGGATGGTATTATGAACGATCCTGCTTTAATTTTTGGAGGAGATTTGAATTTTGCAATTTTTGTTAGGGAAGTTTGGGGTCATTCCTCAAGGAGAGACCCATTGGATTCAATTTTTAATCAATTATTTCAGGATGAAGGGATGATAGATATTGAACATGATAATATTTTACCAACTTGGAGGAATGGGAGAGGGGATTAGGACTATGTTGCAAAGAGATTGGATCACTTTTTAATTAGTGAAAATATGGCGGTTGCGAGTCTCACATATAGGTCATGGGTGGTAAATGTAAAACTCTCCGATCATATGCCTGTGGTCTTACAACTTCAACGAGAGTAGGAAAAGATAAAGTTTCCTTTTAAGTTTAATTCAGTTTGGTTAATTGAACCAGAATTTGTGTTTCTAGTGCGCTCCAATTGCCATAAGTTGGTAAACGTAGTGTTCTCTTCTCCAATGGATTCTCTTGTGCAAAAACTAAAACTATTGAAAGCTTTGGTTATTAAATGGGAGCAGAATAAGAAGCTTAAAGCTGAAGAAGAACTAGTCCAGCTAGAAGTGGACCTGGATTTACTTTAATCCACAATGCTTGGGGGATTTGAGAGAGATACCAATAGATATTTGGTTCCAGAGAAAGAGAGGAGGAAACCGGAATTGTTAAAATAGGAGGAGGAGACTTGGAGACAAAAAATTAAAGCTACCTAGATTGCTTCTGGAGACTGAAATAAAAAGTTTTTTCACTCCTTTTGCAACTAAAAAAGACAAGATAATGCTATTTGGGATATTCGAAAGGACGATGTACCTGTAGCTACTAGTCAGAAAGATCTAGAAGAGGAAGTTGTTGTGTATTTTTAGAATAACTATAAAGCAGAGGGGAATCTCTCTATTTTCTATAAGTTGGAAGTTATTCAAGATTACCCTAGGATTTTTTATTTGGAAGAAGGAAAGAGAATTTTTGATCTTGTCCAGTTATCAGAGGTGTTGGCTACTTTGAAAGTTTTTGTTGCTTCAAAAAGACCTGGGCCAGATGGTTGGACTGTTGATGTTTTCTTGGAATTCTTCAATCTATTGGGCCCTGAACTGTTGGATGTGGTGGAGCAATCCAGACTAAAGGGAAAGGTTAATGGGGCTCTCAATGCTACCTTTCTAGCACTTATTCCGAAAAGTAATAATCCTGACTCCTTTGCAGGTTTTAGACCCATTTCTCTGTGTAATTTGACCTATAAGATAATTTCAAAAATCATTGCTATTAGAATTAAACCTTACCTCTCTAAAGGGATCTCAAAGGAGCAGTTCGAATTCTTGGAGAATATGCAAATTACATATGCAATTGGAGTGGCTTAGGAATCTCTGCATAGTATAAAGATAAAATAAAAAAATCGAAAGCCTTGGTTCTAAAGTTACATTTGTTGAAAGCTTATGATAGGGTTGATTGGAGTTTTCTCAGATTAGTTTTACTCCAGATTAGGCTTTGCTTAGAGGCTATTGATTGGGTTATGGGGTGTTTCAGATCAATTGATTTCTATGTCTTAATTAATGGTAGTCCTTCCAGCTTCTTCAAAAGTTCTAGAGGTTTGAGGTAGGGTTTCCCTCTTTCCCCTTTATTGTTTCTACTTATTGTTGAAGGACTAAGTAGAATACTTTTGAAACTTGTTGAAGATGGTAAAATTGAAGGAGTCTTGGTAGCAACTGGAATAAGACTTACTCACTTGTTGTTTGTAGATGATGTTATTATATTTGGAAAAGGCCCTTTGGCTGAATGAAAAGTCTTAAAGGAGGCTCTTGACTTGTTTTGTAATGCTACAGGAATGAATTTAAGTTCACAAAACTCACAACTTTTGGAAGCAGGTTGGTCGGGGGAGGAATTATTACCGTTAAAATGATTTTTTCCTTGTGAGATAAAAACGTTAGAAGAGGGATTTAAATATTTGGGGTTTTTTCTTAAGCCCAACTGCTACTTTTTGATTCATTGGAAATGCTTGCTAATTAAATTGGAACAAATAACTCAAACTAGTGTCATAGATGGCTCACCTTAGGAGATAGATTTATTCTAGTTAAATCAGTCTTGGAAAACATTCCAATCTTTTGCCTCTCTTTGGATAAGGTTCCTATGAGTATCTTGGATATAATTCAGAGGAGGATGTTCAATTTTCTATGGATAGGTAAAAAATAAAAATAAAACATGCACTTGGTCAATTGGAAAAGGATTGCTAAGCCAAAAAAGATAGGTGGGTGGGGCTTTAAAAACATTTTTTGTTTTGGTAAAGCTTTGGATGCAAAGAGTTTGTGGAGGAGCCTAATGAGTCCAGGCCTTTGGCATGAAGTGATTATGAAAAAATATTTGAAAAATAAATCTGTAGTGGATTGGTTTAGGAAAGGGAGAAAGAGCTTAAAAGGCATGTCGAATTGTTGGAGTGCCCTCACTTCATCTGTGCATCTTATCACTGATTGGTTGGTTTGGAAGAATGGAAATGGGTGAGATATTTGAAATTGTCTGAGAGTTTAGTACAAACACTGCATCCAAAAGGATTAATGTTTCTGGCTCAGGCAACTACTTTGGATACAGGAGGTTTGAATAGTGACATATGGAAAAGTGCAGAGATGCTTAATCTCTTGGGAGAACAAAAGTCAGAATGGGGTGCTTATGTGAGGGGTTTAAAACACTTTGGTTTTGTTTTATCTGATGAGATTGATTCACTAGTCTGGTCTTGGGATACTAAAGGAGGAAAAGTCTTTGCAAAATAGGCCTATGAAGTACAATTCTTAGATGACAGTGAGGATATCACCGAGGGGTGGCAGTTGGATGTTTGGAAGTGGTAGATTTATCTGAGAATAAAACTATTTAGTTGGTTTTTGTTTGAAAATAAAATTTTGACTTGGGATAATCTGTCAAAAAGAGGTTTTTGTGGTCCAAATAGATGTGTTCTATGTGGAGAAGAGGAGGAATCGATAAACCATTTGATGGTTTATTGTTCTTTCTCCAAAGATGTTTAGGAGTTCATCTTAAATGTCTTTTAGATTCAAAGAGTTTGGGGTTGTGGACAACTCCATGAGTGTTTCTAGGTTTAGGTCAAGGAGATGGAAATGTGGAATGAATTGCCTTGTTTCATCTGTTGGGAACTCTGGTGACATAGAAATATGGTTATTTTTTAGGATCAAAGTTTGTCTCTTTCTAGGGTGTGTAACCGAATTATGATAGACCTGGGTGAGATGGAAAAATTTCATAGTGTTCACTCACAAAGAATAGTTTGACCCCCGTTGCTGGAAACAAATTGGGCTGTTGGATTTTTTGATGGTGCCTCTTAGAATGGGGGTTTTAGTTGTGGTGTGGGTGCTATTATAAAATGCCCAGTTTTGGGTACTTTCAGTATTAAAATGAATTGTGGCTTGGAAACAAATACAAGGGGAGAACTATTGGCCTTATGGAGTGTTCTATTTTTTGCACATTACAAACATATATCTTGCTTACAATTGGTTGGAGCCTCAAAAGTTATAGTCGTCTGGTTTTATTCTAAACACAATTTGCAGGTGATTACTCTTCAACCTTGGATGACAAGAATTCACCATCTCAGTGAAAACTTTCAGAATCTGAAAATTCAACATATCTACAGGAAATATAACAAGGAAGTTGACCAACTGTCAAAGCAAACATTACTCTTGGAAGAAGAATTGATCCGGATTTTTTTGGCACGAAATGAGAGAGGGGATATAATAAAGAAATGTACAGAAATATCTTGGATATCCAATAATATAACAAAAATGTATCAGAGATGCAACCGTAAACACAGAGATAGAGTAATACACAATTTTCTATTAATGAGCGAAAATGTACAGACTATAAAAATACAGAGTGAAAGACTCGCTAGAATGGTGGCAGCTTATCTATGAGAAGAGATGTGTCCGTTGCTCTCATTCGAAAGAAGATGATTTTAAAATGAGGCTTCAAAGGCCTTTTTATCATAAAGAAAATCCAAAACCCTAACCCTGGAAGATGAAAAACCAACAGTTTTGTGGACCCCGTTTTGGGTAGTTTGGTGTATCAACTTCCCAGGGGCGTAACTTTGGCATATGATCTCCGTTTGGGGTGCACGATAGCTCGTTGGAAAGGTATCAGCGAGGAGATTCATTTAGGGGGGCTCAATCAAAGCCTTTGGCTATCATTGAGAAGATCTATCCCAAAAATCTTCATTTAGGCCCTCAAAAATGGCCCCGGAAGTTAAAAACTACTAAAAATAGTAAATTACCAAAATTGCCAGAAAACTGTTTTGAACCAGTTGGAAAAGGTGGGTGGCCACCGATATCCACCTGGATCAAGATTTTTATATTATGCAAAAGGGGTGGGAGCACATGTAGAGCAATTTGAAAGATTGGTTTTAGTGTAAATTTGTTTTGTGGCAGCTTGATGCTTTTGGTTTTGTATAAGGACCAGTTTAGGTTGGTTTATTTCAAAGTAAAGACTCGATGTTTTTAGTTAGTCTTTTTGGGAAGGCTAAGTTATGAATCCGGTCAACAAATGTAATTGCTACTTTTGCTCTGATGTATTTTGGGATGGGAAAGTTATGTGTATGGACAACAGATGTATATGTTACATCTGGACTACTTTTTGTAAAGTTAATATCATATTTCTAATATAAGCTCTTTTTCTATATGAAAAAAAAAATTCAACAATTTTTCACTTTCGAACAAAATTAAACAGAAAATGTTCCCAGAAAAAAAAATCAAAACTTAGAACGTTTAGACTACGACATATTATACTTGCCAAAAATCCATTTAAATGGAGAAAAAAACAACAAACTGAATTTAAAATACCTCATAGACGAAACACAGTTTAAAATACTTACTCAATCATTTACAGCGTCCCAATTAATAGACTAGACTATTTGGAGAAATCGCCATAGACAATTGTTTACAACCTCTTAATTAATAGATTGGACTGTTTGGAGAAATCGTCATTGCTCGGCTAAAACTGAATACTTGGATTGATACAAAATATTTGGTTGATGGTAATATATTGAATGGGTGCAGTAAATGTCATAGGGTTTTGTTATGGAAGAGTGTGAGATAGTTGAATCTCCAAACCAGATCGAGTTGGCATCCACAAAGCACTCAAAATTGTACTTCTGATTTCATGAGTTAGCATTCTCACATGGGGCCTTCTAGTTTCATCCCGTGTTCGTATTACATGCATCTACTGCATTATTTTTCAGGGGTCTTTATGAGTCAACAACTCCGATATATGATATGTACAAAGTAAAAAAATAAATTGGAGTTTTAATCAAAATTATAATCTTTAGAAAGGTTAAAAATAGTTATAATATTACAACAAATTTTTTAATAACAATATTACAACAAATTTATTGTTCATGATTTTGTATTATTTTTATAATTAATTAAAAAATATATTATTATTAAATATTAAATATCTCCTTTATTTTTTTTTTTTAATTTTACTTATTAATACTAAACACTTGTACACCTCTATTTGTGTATTAAACTTAAAATACACCCTCTTGGATCTAGTATTATATAACAATACATTATAAAACCCTTGAACATGTTTGCGAAGTTTTTCTAACTATTTCAAGTGATAAACCAAAAATGTACTTACCTCTTCTAAATGATGTTATCTAACCATTAAGACTTGAATTACTTAAAAATAATAGATGATGTTATCTAACCATTAAAACTTGAATTATTTAAAAATAATAGATTTATAAATAGACATAAGAAATGGTCTTGTGATAACATGGTTGATATCATTAGAAGCTCTTGCAACGTTTTTTTTGCTATCATGCATAAATTTGTGATGCAAGAAGATCCATACATACCCCGAGGAGAGAGACATATGAAAGATGCATAAGGAATGAGGTGGAGAAGGATGACACACGTAGGTTGTCCATGCCCTTTAGATTGGGGTCCTCCCTTAGAACAATTTGAGATTGTAGAGATAGAAGGTACTATGGAGGCCTACAAACATTGCAAATGTTGGATACTCAAACTACATCAATGGTGGGAGGTAAGGGCTCTATGGGGTTATGTGCAAACACAATCATGAGTTAGACTAGTAATTATGTGCCAACACAATCATGAATTAGAATAGTAAGTATGTGCAAACACAATTATGAGTTCATTAGCAAGTGAAGAGCTAGTAGGGGGGAAATCCCATTGAAGATAATACTATCAATTAATGAAGATGGTAGTTCGAGGATTAAAGGTGATAAATGAATGTTGGTTGCTTGACAACCTTGGGGTGGACGAATCATATCATTATAGTGGGAAATTGGTGAGAAAATTAAAAAAAGGAGAAGATGTAGGAGAGCGATGGAGATAAGAAGGGAACTTGAGAGAGGAGGGTAGTTTGACATTTGAATAAAGGGAGAAGAGAGTTAGAGTGAAGGAGGAAGAAACTCCCGAGAAAAAGATCTAACAAGATTTATAGAGAATCAAGAAGGTATGTAGTTCTAACAATGTCAGTATAATTGCATGGAAACTTGGTTGAAGAAGGTGAGACTGAAGCTCGTAGGAGGTGGTTCAAGTGCTATTTATTGGGTAGAACCACCATAGAGAGGAGGAAAACTTGTAAGACCAACTGATGTTTGGGTAGGTTTTGTAGAGGGAAGGCCGAGGTAGAGGACAATGACACAATATCTTGTGAAGGAGGAGAAGATCAACAAGCCTCGGTAGAAGAGAAGATGACAAATTGAGAGAATCAACCTATAGATCAAGTAATGGCATAGAAGAGATGGCATCTCTTGAGATAGAAGATGAAGTTGAAGAGGAGCATGTAACCCCTGTGAAAGGGAAGAGGTAGTCCACAAGGCCAAAGAGCATGGAGGAATCTAATGTTCAATTTGTAAGATTGACATAGACTAAGACTATTGGGCATCTTGTGAGAAGGGATTAGCCCTATTGTATTTAATGTAACAATAACAACCATTGTCATTGTATACATGTAATTTGAATCCATGTTTAATAATAGAACAATTTGTTCATTTGCTTCCCCTGTAATTGATTACATGCATGTGTTTTTCATTGTTTTTATTAGAGTTGTGTGTTTTTTGTTGTTGAGATAGCAAGAGTGGGGTGTGTGTGTTGGTGTCAAATACCCTTCCTACATTAATTTGTTACTTTACAATCTACTTGATTTTATAAATCAATTTAGATTTATCTTAACTTTGGATTTATAAAGTGTTAAGAGAATCGAATTTCTCGACTCCTACAAACCCTTTTAGAGTGTAAAAACTTGAATAAAGGTTTATCCCTCTAGGAATTTGATCACTCTCCGTACTTAATAGATCAAAGGTTAAAATGAATCTAGGTTGAGTTTACTATTAACTTTGTAACACTTACATGTTTTTTCATTTATTATTATAAGTTTGTATTTTTCACTTTATTTTTATTTATGAATCTACTTTTTACATTTTGTAAGTGTTGCACACCTTACATTACACATATCCCCAACTTGCATCATAGAAAGTGCCCATTGTATTAATCATTGTAAGTATTAATCGGGCTTGGTTGGTTTGTAAAGAATAGCCATTACTATCTCACCAAAGTTTAAATCCCTTCAAGATATGTTCATCCCTCATGGGTTAACACATTTACATAAGCAAAGTGTTTATTGTGATTGAGGTCAAGTACAAACCCTATACAACTTTGGTGGAAAAATACCCCGCATTTACATAAGAAAAATGTTTATTGTAATTAAAGTCAAGTATAAACCATATATAACTTTGGTGGAAAAATACAGAGGGGAATGCACGACCCGAATATGTAGAAGGAAAGAGAAAGGCCGTGAGTTTGATGTTAAGGAAGCATCTGATAAACCTCGCAGGTTTGTTGTGAAAAAAGAGAGGATCTCTGAGAAACGACATAAATTTCCTTGGTGATATCATGGCTCGGCACGGGGGTGGCCAGAGCGCTAAGAATGAATTCCTTTGAGCATGTGGTTGGGTGGAAAGGTGAACACCCATAGTCAGTTAGTTGGTTGCAACCTATAATAGATAAGTATTCTCATATCCTATGTAATTGAACTGTAATTGTAAATTAAAGTTGGATATCCTGTGAATGTTTTATGGATGTGCATGTTTGCTTGATGATTAGACTATGTCCCTTTATCTTTGCTTGATTTTGTATTTAAGCAAGTAAGGAACTATATGGTTTGTAGATGTAAATACTCGATCTCTGTAGTGGATCAAGTTTAAGCAAAGGAACTGTGAGTTCGTCGACCTTGGGCACAATATCATGTATGCATGCCGACACTCCTAGTTGTTGTGAGTCTCTTGGGAAAAAGGATTGTGTTAAGCTCAGTGGAAATAACGCAAAGCGTGCACCAGTGCCTAAGTCTTTCAGAACCAATGAAGCTCGGGAAGGATAGCGAGATTAAGTCTCAAAAGGGGAAGATCCTTTCGTTTGGAAGACAAGCGGATGAGATCCATTCGGGAGGATCGAAGTTATGTCACGACCGTTGGATTTGGATAAGGAGTGCAAGCGTTAACTCCTCGACACCTTCAGTCTTTGCGAGTTCAATGAATTTTGGTATTCGTCGTAAGGGAGATGGATCCTCCGAAGTCCCGGAGCTTGAAGTTAATCTGGGTCGTAAATTTGAAGATGCCTGGGAACTATCCCAACCGTCATATCTACGATGCAGTTAGCCCGACGTTGACTGCTTCGAGAGGACATGGGTGTTGTAGCATCAAAACCCCTCAATGTCAGAGTCGTGAAGTTAATATGGACCATTGAGAATAGAGGGATGCATGTGCAAAACCATTAGTATGGACCATTAGTCCAAAACCCTAATTCCTTAACCGGAAATAGAAAACCATTGGCAAAAAACCATGTGCCGAAAAACCACCTAAATATCATGTGGTCCCAGAAATATGTCGTCCCAGAAATATGTCGTCTCGGAAATATGTTGTCTCGGTAATATGTTGTCCCGGAAATATGTCATCCTGGAAATATGTCATCTTGGAAATATGTCGTCTCGGTAATATGTCGCCCCGGAAATATGTCGTCCCGGTGCGAAAAAAAATTTCGAGGGCGCTGCCCCTGAACCCTTGCGCGCCCAGTGCAGACGCTCAGACACTACTACTCGTGCAAAGAATATAACACATACCCAACATTCTCTCACTTGTTGTTTTCTTTGCACACAGGGGGTTACAGGGTTACATAGTCAACAATGTCCATGGATCCTCTACACCAAGAGAACTTCTCAGTGCTCACAGATTTTGTTAATGAATCTGCAACATTCTTCAAAGTGTCCACCTTCATCAATGATACTTTCTTTTCTTCAATCAT
>JZKD02S1932827.1:0-16882 GCA_000966675.3 Picea glauca
AGAAGCAAGGTACAACGTAGGTAGTTGCTGCTCCTCTAGTGACTCTAGCTTAACTTTTATTGGTAGCTGGATAACAAGACTTTAAATAATGGTGTGTGAAGAGAAATAAGTTTTTCGGCAATAACAATAAGACCCACAAGCTATTTCCTATTTCTAAAGGTTTTTATATATAAATTGTTAAAATGGAGAAGATAATATATATGTTTTTAGACCATCTTTTCTATGAAGTTACTAAATGTATATATATATTTATACTTGCAATATTTGTTGAGTTTTTTTTTTTTTTCCAAATATTGTACTATTTTTGTTGCAAGATTTATTATTAATGTTGATTGTTGTGCTAAACATATTTTGTTTTATATATTTTCTTTTTGTTATATTTTTGAACAATATTATAGGGAATTCTCCTTTTTGCAAGTGTTGTTCTATCAATGTAAATGTTCATATGTTTCAAACAATTGGAGTTGTAACATGAAATATTATAGTAATTAATGGTCTAATTGAATAGATATAAACATTTAAAAGTAAAAATATAGAATATAAAAGTTGTACCATAGCTTTATCATTTTATAAGTTTCCATACTTTATATGCAAAGTGAATTGCATCCCCACCTTTTTTGCAAGCGTGACAACAACTTTGATTGTTCCAATTGGATAGATATTTGTATTTTCTGCAAATTGTTTAATTGTTATGTTTGGTATGCATTTGTATTATTAGTAGATTGCAAGCTTTGTCTCTACAATACTATAGTTTCTTAGTGATATAACACGATCACAGTCACCACAATCATAGTTAGTTTTTGGAAGAATTTTAAAATTTTTAATGGATAGTCCAATGCCAGGTAAGATATTTTGTTCATGTTTTCGAATAAGATGTGCAAGAGATGTCAAGGTAACTGTCATCTTGCCTTTTTCATTTGTCATTTCGGCACGCAATCGATGTGTTATATTTTTTTTGTCTAGATATGTACTGTATATGGACATTATGTGATCCAGATTTATTTTCGGCATGAAATCAGAGCAGAGATATAATAAAGAAATGCGCAGATATCCAATAATATAATAGAAATGTATCAAAAATGAAACCATAAACACAGATATACAGTAATACACGATTTCTATTAATGAAATAAATGTACAGAGACTATAAAAATACAGAGTGAAAGACTTGCTAGAATGGTGGCAGCTTATCTTTGGGAAGAGATGTGACGGCTACTCGCATTCACAAGAAGATGATTACAATGAGGCTCTGAAGGCCTTTTTACAATAAAAAAGAATGCCAAAACCCCTAGGCATATAAAAACCTAATCCTAGGAGATGAAGCGCCAAAAGTCATGTGGGCCCCATTTGGGTAAGTTAGTACATCAACTTCCCGGGGTCGTAACTTTTGCATACGATCTTCGTTTTAGGCATATGATAGCCTGTTGGAAAGGTATTGTCGAGGAGATTCATTTTGGGGGCTCAATCATGCCTCCAGCCATGATTGAGGAGCTCAATCCAGAAAAAAATTCATTTAAGCCCTCAAAATGACCCCAAAAGTTAAAATTGCTAAAAATAGTAAATTGCCAAAATTGCCAGAAAATTGTTTTGAGCGAGTTGGAAAAGGTGGGTGGCCACCGATATCCACCTGGATCATTATGTCTCCAACAAATAATTGTCTATTTCTACAACTATTATTCAATAGATACTATATTAGAAGTTGTTTATCTAGACCAATACACAAGGAATGCATAAAATAAGTAATAAAATGGATAATCTATATATCTTCTTTTCTTAATAACATGAAAATTTAAATGCATCCAATTAATCACATTTTTATATACATACTTTTTAAGTTGTTTCTATTGTGCTATGTTGGTTTCTTTGTCTGCACTTCCTATTATTTCTTGTGAACTGAAAACAATAATTGTATATTACATTGACATTAGAACGACATCATAGAAATATGAGTGAATATATTTATTTTCCAAATGTAATAAAAAGACAATTTATATGCATTTACCTCTGTATTTGTTGTTCTTAAGTTGTTTGTTATCTTTGATTGCTGATACTTCCTTCACTTGTCCAACTTTTCCTAATTTAAACACTCGAACATTTACCATGTAAAAGGGAAGTATAATTGATATATTTTATATCTCTTTCATATCAATATACACCCTTCATCTTTCCATTATTTTTCTTTATATGGAGATATGTACATAAGCTATGCAATTGCTATAAACATATAGTATATTATATAGTACATACATGTTGATACATGTGCACGATGGAATTGTTTGGTGCTATGCTAAGAAAGCCTGTAAATGAAGAATAATGATGCATTGTTGAAGATTGTGACATCAACAAATGTTTTGTTGAAAATCCTTTTATACTTGATATTTTAAAAACATCAAACAAAAAATTATGGTGGACTAAATATGGGATGTCACAAGGATATAAAAGGAATTAAGGACTTGTCATAGAAAAAAAACAAAAATCTTATTCTCTACTATAATATCACATACTGAACAACACATAATATATTAGATATATACATATATGGAGATTCATAGTGTGAGGTTATCATGCTGAAATAACAAATATTGAAACTAGAAACATATAACATGTAGGTAGGTGATAGAGAAGAATTTTAGATTGACAATTACTAATTGAATAATATAGAAGTTTACTAAAGCTATTGTATTTAAAATTCAATCAACATATATGTACTTTTTTTTTTTTAATATCATTATATCTAATGTAGGTCGTGGGTATTAATTGTAATTGCAAATCCAACGCTACCCACCCCCTCACTACATAAGAATGAACAATATTTTGTAAGATAAAAATGATGCACTTTACAACGAGAAGAAACATGTTGCATCAAAAAGAAAATAATGGAAGTTTATAATGGAAATTGAGAAAGATACGATGTATTTTGTTATCAAAATGAAAAAAAATGGAACTTTATAATAAATTGTTATTATAAAAATATCAAAGCAAAGGAAGGCGATAGGATATTTTATTAATATACAAGTTATTAAAACATTAAACTAATATTCAGTCCTATGATCTTGTATGGACGTGAAGTTTGGAATTCCTTTTTGAGACTCTCATAAACCATGTTATCATATATAGATATATGTTTGGAGTTTCATCGAGAGAATTATGGAGGGAATTTGATCAAATCAATATGCATTTGATAATTTAAGCTAGTTTTCCCCTCCCTTATTGAAATGAAGGTTATGAATAGATAGAAAAAGATAGTTAACATGAGAGGGAAGAGGATTCTTAAGTTATTTTCAAACTTCTATCACCTGAAGGCCATGACTAAGCGAGAACCAACTTGAATAATTGATTCTTTTCAAGCCAAATCTACAGAAAAGCAAGAATAGTTCTAATTTCTTGTAACATCCCCTCTGTTACATCAACCAATTGATAATAGTAAGAGAGAGATATATTTTTTCGAACATAAATAAACATGATATAAACATACTTCAGTCATACACAGTCTAATTCATTCATCTCAATGCACAACTAGATTTAGATGCAATGTCAATGTATTAATGATCTGGACGATCCCATAATTATCACATACAACAAGAGTGATACATCACGATTATTCAATATCACCCACAACCAGTTTCATCACACAACTTCATTCTTCTAACATAATAAATCATCATACATGGAAATCAAGAATATCTACCCATCCAACCTACCTGCAAGGTTAGGACCTCCAAGACACATAATCAACGCTCAAGTCCATGATTCATTCGATTGATTTTGACCACTTAAGGTCTCAGGACTGGCGACTATTCTGAGGAACAATGAAGTATCAAATTCTTGTATTTTCAATCCAACCAAACATCAATTATATTACCAACACACTTAGCTATATTTCTTCAACATGTAAAACTCTAGTAAAAATGTTACCTCTTCATAGCACCCAAGCCTACTATTGCGATAATTCATAATCTCACTCAGTTAAGGATTAGGAAGTAATTCAATAAAATCAAGGCATAAATTTAATAGTAAAACATAGGCCTTCAGCAGGCAACCTGTTAAAATGATAGTTCCAACCTTACTCTAGTTTATTAGAAAGTGTGTGATAGCCCTATAGAGTACATCTGACTAGAAGGCTACTGATATATATCACAATTTAAATGAAGAAAGGAACAACAGAGAAAATCTCTCAGCATAAGGTAGATGCCATAAGATTACTCTGTACTTTTGTGAACCAACTGATACAATGAAGGAAAAACCTGCATCCAAGTGAAGGTTGGTTCTAATATTGAGTTAATAAGTCTCTGTAAGGAACCTAAAATTCCTCTTCTGGGTGTCACAGTTCAACACTTCCAGAGCCAACTCTATAAGTGCACATACAAGCTCCTTGAAATACCAAGTTCAGAAGGAATAGTCATTGGTGTGCGCAGAGATCCTCTCAAGTAGGGCAAAGGTATCTAACCTTCAGAACTATGAAGCTCAGAAGAGACAGTGTGAACATACATAGGGGACGCACAAGTACACACTCATAATTAGATTCCAGATCTCAGGAGGGATGCACTATTGAGCACTGGAGTTCAATTCAAGGCAAGGCTCAAGATGATCTTGTGTATACATCAGTGAGTAAGATATCGAATATCATTGAATCAGGAGAAATCTATAGTATCCGTAAGTTCTGGGAGTTGCAGAGGAGGACCATTGGATCAACATCTGATTAAGTCCCCTCCATCGGATCTCAGTAAGGGTAGATAAATGACGGGGAGTCATTGTGGGATCAAAGGGTCAAGTTAATGATCGTGCCAATTTTGGTTCCACAATACACACAGGTCGTCGATCATCACCTATAAACAGATCAACGGTTGGCACCATTCCCACTATCAACGAGCAGTTTCGATTGCAGAAATCGGGAGAGGGTTTAAACATCGTACTAGTCAAGACTCCACAATCCTTCCTAGCCATTGATATTCACAATCAATTTAATCATGAACGTCAAATTAGACCGTCGATTAACACTCAAGGAGTTGAGCCGAGGTCATATCTCTCGGTCATACGAAGGGAGGATAAAGTGTGCGGGGTTCAAAAGAGTAATCAACGATTGAAATACCTTCAAGGAAACTGGTGGACAAGATTTGATCATGAGGACATTGGAATCCCCACGACCATTCGACCAGACAAATATGCACACTCGTTAAAACTAGAGACCTTCAGGCTTTGTCACTTCAACAGATCCGAGTTTTTTTCCTTAAGAGAGCCCCGAAGTCTGAATTTACAAAGTGGTCTACACCGTAGATCACTGGGTGAATACTAGCTATTGGATCCATAAGAATTCGATGATTTTTAGTTCACAATAGTTAAGATTTGAAAAACCCTGAAGCTCAGAAGTCCCAGAGTGAAGGACAATCATAGATTTGACAAAAAATCACAGGCCGTTCGATCTATGAGCCTACGTTCTTCAATGGTTTGGTAATTCACTACTCTGGCACAACTAGAGTTAGTAGGTTTAAGGTGAAGGAACTCCCAGAGTCCCAAATTCTGGAGTAAATCCTTACTGTCCAACGATGGGTACACTTGTCAGTAGATTCGAGTATTTTAAAATTCGGCCATTCGAGAGGTGGTGGTTGAAGGTTATGAAGGTGTGAAAGGTTTCTGAACTCCTAGAGTTCTGAATTTAATTCCGACTGTTGTTTTCGATAAATCCAAGACCATCAGATATGCGAGTTCAACCTTCACGAATTCTGATGGAACGAGAGTTGCAACAATTAAAACTCCCAAAACCCGGAGCCCTGGAGTTTCTTATGGCCGTATATCTGAGTGGGGTGTGGTAACCATTGATCCCTTAGATATTCAGAATTCAACTCTCCAGACTGTAGATCTTCAAGTATTATTCCTTCAGAGGTTCGACAATTCGACACTTCAAAGGAAATGAACTGTTGTTGCAAAAGGTGGTGGAATCCCAGAGTTCCGAACTACGGAGTGGACAACATCCATCGATCTAAGGGGAGTGTGAGTCATCAGATCTTTGATCCCTTTGACGGTTTGGTGATTCGGGTGGAACAAACTCAAGATATGAAGCGGAAAAACCCAGAAGGTTGGAGTTCCATAGTGGATATCCACCGTAGAAACTCATGTGAGGATAAACTCCGCCAACCATTAGATTAAGTTGTTAAGATTTAACAAAGGAGGGCGGTAGGGCAGGGTAACCTATAACTGCTGGTCAACCTAGCTTAAGACCAGATTCAATCAGTTAGCACTTCGGGAGAAAATGAGTGTTGCATTTAAGGAACATCTAGAGCGCCAGAGTTCCGGAGCCCCAAATAGAACCCTTTTCGACTAGCCCTCGGTTCTATATCCTAGTCACATGCATAACCTTTCCAAGGAAAAAGGGCTAACACCTACAAAAAAGAAATTCAACTCCAAAAATCATTCACATGCTTCCTATGATCCCGAATACTTGGTTTCACATATCAACACACAGAGATTCCAATCACACGATCTTCAATATGGATGAAGATACACATTTTAAAGGAACATAGATCATACACCATATAAATCCAACTTTACAATGAGGATCATGCCGCTCAATTTAGGGTTCAGAAAACATCCAGAATTACAACAAAGTTTAGAATATAAACACTGTAAATATTATTCGTTTGCAGTAACTGAAATTTAAAAATATATATCTCTGGACTAATTCTTGTGGACAACAATGTAACCATTGACATTAGGATTTCTAGTGATGCTACAAAGACTCCATCAATCTATTATACTAATACACCCACAATAGAAATGAATTCAAAATATAAAAAGAAATACCAGAACCAACGAATGTCGTGTAATGAAGATGGCCTTCAAGTCTTGTGCTCCTTCCCTTCCCTTACTTTCTAATCACAGAGACTTCACCCGTACCTCCCAACCAACTCTAGGGGTACTCTTCTTCCCCCTTAGCTCCCTGAGCCGCAAAGGGGACAAGTAGAAAAACCAGAACACAATAGCTTCCAGGATTTCCTCGTAAGGAAGAGCTTCCACTCTTTTCACAAGCCCGGAGTCGCAACTCTCACAAGTAAAAACACATTCAATAAAAAATTCGACAGCATAATAGTTCCTTCCCCAGGGTCCGATGCCCTTCCCTTCTACATCCATTCCTTTATAGAATTATTCCTCATGGAAATTTGTCCCTCATGCATATTTCATTAATTTTTAATAATTCAAATAAGGATTATTCACCCACTATAGGTGTCACAATCTCCCCAGGTTGCACAAGTAATTTCTCATTTATTTTTATTTAAAATCCCCCTTTTCCCTACATTTTCCCATGTGTTCCTAATTTCCCTCTTAGTTGTTCCCCAATCCTCTTAATTAATGGGTGTCTCCTAACTAGGTTTTAGTTAGAGTTGGATTAGGAGTCTTCTTAGTTAGGCTAGGGTTTGTTGACTTAAATTCTATTCTATATTGAACCATTCTCTTAAGTTATAATTATTTCTAAATTTGGATTTATTTTTAATAATTTCATGCACCCTTGTGCATTTTATCAATGCTTTAGGTCTTTGCTTACTATTACCTAACATTTGATTTCCTTCAAATATTTATTCACGTCACAATTCAATTAGTCCCTTTATTTAAAATTTAGACTTCGACTTAGACTTCTGGTTGTATTTAATAATTAATAATCTATTGTTTAATAATTATTTTAATCCAACAAGGTCTAATCATTCCATTGTTTTCTAGGCCACCTATGCTTATTGACTCAGGTTTCAATTGTGCGAAGTGCCCTTCAATATGCACCTTCGCTCTCCAAGGGTGCCACTCGAGTTGACTTGTTTTTGTAAGTTTGTCCAACCCCTTGGAGTAAAAACTCCATTTGGTAGATCTTGTGAGAGACTAAGGGATTCTAAGGAATAAGTACCTAGCCTTATTAAACACCCCTTAGAACTCTTCATGAGAGACTGTCTCAGTCCGCCCTCACAACATCCTGGACCACCCAAACTAGGTAATCATCAACCTACAATTCTGGCCATGGTGGGAGTGCTAGTAGGCTGTGACAGGGATGCTGCCACCCCTCTCCCTGAATATATTTTTTTATGTGCAAATCCCCTTTAATCCTTATGTGAGTCATATTATCAAGCATCGTCAATCCTGCATCCATTGAAAAAAACAGTGTCAAAAATCCATATACATAAATCATACTAAAATCCATCATACATCATATGTGCATAACAATGAAATAATCAAACAATACAATACACTCCCTGACTCAATTTGGGGTCCAAGGAAGCCATTTGATGCCACTGACATCCATAACCTATCATGTGTCCTGTACACTCAGGACGACTAGTCAAAAGCACATGTCAACATATATATATATATATATATATATATATATAATCAAGCAACTATAACACCTCAACATCATTATGTATAACCCATAATCTGAAGGAAATCATAGTGTTCCATACCCAGATCACTTGCAAACAAGTGTCCTCAAAGAATAAATCAATAATAGTACGCTCAATAGAGAGGGATGTTACATACACCCCCTCTTGTTTTAAAATTCATCCTGAAGTTTGTACAGTATGTGTAAAATTAAGTAAATAAATGTATCTGACATAGATCTGTATGTCTAAATCTATCAAAACAAGTAAGGAAACTGTTGATGCATCACAAATGCATCCTCCTAGGTAGATGAGCGTGGACTATAATTGTCCCACTAGACCTTGAACTGATCGTCTGTTCGACGTTGTAGTTGTCGAATGCGATGGTCCATAATGTGGATTGGCTCTGCATGAGATCACCCTCGTTCGACACCTGCAAGTAAATCATGTCAATAACATGTTAAGGGTCACTAATATAATGTCTCAAAATAGATACATGAAAAACATTGTGCATAGGCCTCAAAGAATCAGGAAAGGCTAATCGATAAGACACAAGTCCTTTCTTTTCCACTACTTTGAAGGGTCCCATGAACCTAGGAGAGAGTTTATCACCCTTTCCAAACTTGATCAAACTCTTCTGCAGTTTTACCCGCAAGATGACTGTGTCTCCAACTTCATAACTGCGGTCAACGCGATGCACATCAACATAACTCTTCTGTTGATCTTGTGCTTCTTTAATCCCATGTATGATCGATTACATCTTTTCTTCCATTTCTTGAATCACTTATAGTCCTACCAGAAACCTATCCTCAATTCAATCCCAACTTAACGATGTCTTACATGGTCACCCATAAAGAAACTCAAATGGTGCCATCTTAATTGTACTATGATAGCTATTATTGTATGAAAATTATACTAGTGGTAAGAATTCCTTCCATTGTTTCTGCTGGTCCATTACATACATACGCAACATATCCTACAAAATATGGTTTGTCCTTTGTATTTCCCCGTTTGTCTCTGGGTGGTAAGCTGTGATAAAGTTTAGTTGTGTTCCCAAAGCCATTTGGAAACTAGTCCAAAACCGCCATGTAAACACCGATCCTCGATCGGATATTATTCTTTTTGGCACCCCATGTAATCTCACAATCTCATTGACAAATACTCTAGTTATGTTAGGTGCCTTATACATCGTATGCAATGGAATAAAGTGTGCACTCTTCGTCGGAGTGTCAATTACCACAAAAATCGAATCGTGTCTTCTTTCCATCAGTGGAAATCCAACAATAAATTCCATTGAAATGACTTCCCATTTCAATTTAGGAATAACATGTGGCTATACAAATCCTGCTGGATGTCTATGTTCAACCTTCACTTGTTGACATTCTAGAAATCTCACCACATAACTAACTATGTATTCTTTCATTCCCTTCTAGAAGAATAAAGGATTAAGATATGCCTTCATCTTCGTGACTCCCGGATGAGCCATGTATACTACTCAATGTGCTTCACTCAAGATCAAAATTCTTAGTTCGTTGTTAGGCGATACATAAATTCTTCCATTAAATCTCAACAATCCATCATCGTCTAGTGAATAACCTTCATACTTTTGTACCATCATGGTACCCTGTCCAATATTATTATTAACTTCTTTATACCAGTCATCATCGATCTGTAGAGTTAGAATATTTTCTTGAAGATTCATATTAAGAGGTAATACCGAAAGTATGTGTGGTCTCCTACTCAACACATATTCCACTTGGTTCACAATTCCTTTAATGTAAGTGATTTCAAAATCGTATTCGCTAAGTAATTCTGACCAACGCCTTTGTCGCGCGTTCAGGTCACTTTGTGTAAAAATATGTTGCAATCCATAATGATCTGTCTTTAATTCGAAATTTCATCCAATCAAATAATGTCTCCATACTCTCAAGGCATAAAAAATAGCTAATAACTCCAAGTCATGTGTTGCATAGTTCTCTTCATGCTTTCTCAATTTTCATGAAATGTAAGAGATCACTTGGTCGTCTTGCATCAAAACTCTGCCTAATCCCTCCTTGGATGTGTCCGTGCATACCAAGAACTCCTTGTCCATGTCAGGGAATTTTAGTATCTGTGTTGTCGTCAGCAACTCTTTGAGCCTTTGAAATGATTATGTGCATTTCTTAGTACACAATAACTTCTTGTTCTTCTTCTGCAATTCCGTGATCGAATTTGCTATCTTCGAAAATACTTCGAAAAATCGTCGGTAATATCCTTCTAAACCCATAAAAATGCATACTTCATGTACGTTGGTCAGTGATGGCCATTCCAGAATAACCTCTACTTTCATTGGATCCACATCGATACCTTCACCAGATATGATATGTCCCAAGTATTGAATCTTAGATTGGTAAAGAGATAATTTTGATAGCTTCCCGTACAATTTGTTTTCTCTCAGGCATTGCAGGACCAACCTCAAGTGTTCATCATGCTCTTCCTTCGTCCGAGAATAAATCAGTATGTCATCAATAAAAACTTGAACAAACTTGTCCAAGTATTCACATAACACCCCATTCATCAAACTCATGAATACTCCCTGGGCGTTTGTCAATCTGAACGATAAGACTGTAAACTCATAGTGTCCAAATCTTGTCTTAAAAGCGGTCTTAGGGATATATTCTTCTTTAATCCATAACTGGTGATATCTTGTTCTCAAGTCAATCTTTGAAAATATCGTTGCTCCTTTCATGTGATAAAACAAATCATCTATCCTAGGTAACAGATAATGGTTCTTGATCATTGCTTTGTTCAACTGACGATAGCCAATACAAAGCCTCCACGATCCATCCTTCTTTATCACGAAAATAACTTGTGCACCCCAAGGTGACACACTTGGATGAATGAGTCCCAAATCCAACAATTTCTTCAATTGCATTTTCAACTCCTGTAATTCAAGCGTTGACATCCGGTAAGGAGTCCTTGCAATAAGTTCAATTCCTGGTTTCAAGTTTATTGTAAACTCCTACTCTCTTTTAGGCAGTAAACTGGGTAACTCTTTTGGAAACATGTCTGCAAAATCTTTCACTATAGAAAGGTTTTATATTCCTTCCCCCTCTCCCTTTTCATTCAGCGCTAAGATTTCATATAGTCTGCATCCCTTGCGCATACTCTTCTGCAATTGTAGGGAAGAAATGAACCTCAAGGACACTCCCTGGTTTCTTCCTACAATCACTCTACTTTGTCCCAAATCATCCATCAAACTTAACTGTTTCATATTACAGTTAAGTATTGCATCATGTGATTCCAACCAATCCATACCGATCACTATGTCATAAGATCCTAAGATCCTGACATAAAGATATACCTTTGTTACAAATTCTCCCAAGTTAAGGCTACAACCTGTAACCTTTCGTCCAACTTTCTATTTGGCACCTGATACGATTTCTACGCACTTGAACTCGTCCTGCTTGACTGCCTTTACCTTAATTCTCTTCAACACTGCACTAGAGAGAAATCTCTCTGTAGCACCTGGATCTATCAATATACTATATTTTTGGTTTGCGATTGTACCTGACATCTCTATCACAGTGGATTGATGCTCAGCCTAGAGGTGATTCACCACTGCAGGTATCCTGTGGGATTTTCCCAAATCTCCAATTATAGTGGGTCCTGATGATCCAACTACTCTGGACTTCTCAATTGGATAGTCTTGCTAGCAGTGTGGCTCACTACATATCCAACATCCAGTCTTCGGTCCAATGATCCTGGTCCCCGAAGTAGAAGTTATTGGTATAACAACCTATGATCTCGGTTTGTTCTTCTGAACAGGCCTAAACTGTTGCTATGGTTGACGCTGCTACTGCAGTTGACACTACTGCTGTTGTGGTCCTCTGCCGAGGAGTCTTTCGCTTTGGTGTCGTAAACACCGGTCCTTTAGGCATATATCGATGCCCTGTAATATGTCTGGATGGTGCCTGATGCTGCTGCGCTCCTGATGATGTATGTCCAGTCTGTCTAGAGGGAGTCCTGCCCTGACCCCCACTGTTCAAATCTTTCTCATCTATGAGGGATTTCTAAGCCACATCATGCAAAGTCTAAGGCATTAAGATACTCACCTTCTCTCAAATGTTGGAGTTAAGGCCAAACATGAACTTTTTGACCTTCAACTTCTTTGTGTTAAGATGTGGAGCATACCTAAGTAGATCCATGAATCTGGCCTCATACTTTGGCACCGTACGACCACCCTGTCATAAGGCATTGAACTCATTAAGATGCTACTCAATGAATTCTTCGGACAAATACATTTCCCTAAACCGTTCCTCGAAAAGTTCCCATGACACATCTTCGAAGACCATGTTTAGTTGAGGTAGGAACGTCTTCCACCATAGAAGAGAACTCCCCTTCAACTGAAATAACACAATGCATACTTTCATGTTGGAGGTGTAATCACAAAGTGTGAAGAAAATTACCATGTTCTCCAACCATGCCTTGGCGGCTAAGCCATCCGAGGCACCCCATAACTACGGAAATTTCACCTTCTCGATTTCTCGGTGTATGCTACTACTACCAGCTGGGGTGCGTTGTGAACCCTCATTGAGTAAAAATGCTCTTCCCTCATCCCTATCCAGGTGGTTGATCAACGTCTATGAGATCCTCTGGAAGGATCTCATCATACTAACTACATATCCCACAACAATCTGCTCTTTCTCAACATTCTGCTCCTCTTCCTATGGGTTAGACCTTTCGGGCATGGATGCTATTGGAGGCGTCACACCTCTTCCTCTAGCACCGTGTCATATACTTCCCCCACATCCTCTAACCATGATTACCTGCAAGAGCAATTTCAGATTTTTATTATCGATCTAATTCAATCATTTCATTTAACACATCAGATGGCATAACAGTCCAATGTCGCAGAGTTGAACCTCTCTCTGATACCATACGTAACATCCCCTCTATTACGTCAACCAATTGATAACAATAATATGTGTGTGTGTGTGTGTGTGTGTGTGTGTGTGGAACATAAATAAACATGATATCAACATACTTCAGTCATACACAATCTAATTCATTCATCTCAATGCACAACTAGATTTAGATGCAATGTCAGTGTATTAATGATCTACCAGATCCCATAATTATCACATACAATAAGAGTGATACATCATGATTATTCAAGATCACCCACAACCATTTTCATCACACAACCTCATTCTTTTAACATAATAAATCATCATACAAGGCAACCAAGAATATCTACCCATCCAACCTACCTGCAAGGTTAGGACCTCCAAGACACATAATCAATGCTCAAGTCCAAGATTCATTTGATTGATTTTGACCACTTAAGGTCTCAGGACTGGTGACTATTTTGAGGAACAAGGAAGTATATAATTCCCATATTTTCAGTCCAATTAAACATCAATTATATTTCCAACACACTTAGCTATATTTCTTCAACACGTAAAACTCTGGTAGAAATGTCACCTCTTCATAACACCCAAGCCTACTATTGCGATAATTCATAATCTGACTCAATTAAGGATTAGGAAGCAATTCAATAAAATCAATGCATAACTTTAACAATAAAATAAAGGCCTTAAGAAAACAACATGTTAAAATGACAATTCCATCCTTAATCAAGTTTATTAGAAAGTGTGTTACAACCCTACAGAGTACATCCAAGTAGAAGGATACATATATATATCACAATTGAAATGAAGAAAGGAACAATAGAGAAAATCTCTTAGCACAAGGTAGACATCATAATCTTACTATGTACTTTTGTAAACCAACTGATACTATGAAGAAAAAACCTGCATCCGAGTGAAGGTTGGTTCTAAGATTGAGTTAATAAGTCTCTGTAAGGAACCTACAATTCCTCTTCTGGGTGTCATAGTGCAACACTTCCAGAGCCAACTCTAGAAGAGTGTGGACCGACTCCTTGAAAGCCCATGTTTAGAAGGAACAACCCTTGGTGTGTGCAGAGATCCTCTCAAGTTGGGCAGAGGTCTCTAACCTTCAAAACTACGAAGCTCAGAAGAGACAGTGTGACCATACACAGGGGATGCGCAAGAATGTACTCACAATTATATCGCAAAGCTTAGTAGGGATGCACTATTGAGTGCTTGAGTTCAATTCAAGGAAAGGATCAAGATGATCTTGTGTATACATAAGTGATTAAGATATTGAACACAATTGAACCAGGAGAAATCTACAATAACTGTCAGATCTGGGAGTTGCAGAGGAGGACTGTCGGATCAACATCCGATTAAGTCCCACCCGTCGGATCTCAGTAAGGGTAGATCAATGACGGGGAGCCATTACGAGATCAAAGGGTTGAGCTGATGATCATGCTAGTTTCGGTTCCAAAATCCACACATGCCATCGATCATCACCTACAAACAGATCAATGGTTGGTATCGATCCCACTATCAACGAGCAGTTTTGATTTCAAAAATCGGGAGAGGGTTTAAACATCGTGGTAGTCGAGGCTACACAATCCTTCCTAGCCATTGATCTTCATGATCGATTTAATCACAACCAACGAATTAGACTGTTGATTAACACTCAAGGAGTTGAGTCGAGGTCATAGCTCTCGGTCATATGAAGGGAGGATAGAGTGTGCAGGGTTCAAAAGAAGAATCAACGATTGAAATCCCTTTGAGGAAACCAATGGAAGAGATTTTATCATGAGGAAATCAAAATCCCCACGACCATCGGATCAGACAAATATGCACACTCATTAAACTCGGATACCCTTGGGCTTCGTCACTTCGGAAGATCCGATTCATTTTCCTTAAGAGAGCCCTGAAGTTTGAAGTTACAAAATGGTCTACACCATAGATCACTGGGCGAATACTAGCCGTTGGATCCGTAAGAATTAAGTGATTCGATGAGTTTGATTTTGCAACAATTAAGAGTTTAAAAACCCCAAATCTTAGAAGTCCCAGAGAGAAGGACAATCGTAGATATGACGAACGATCACGGGCCATTGGATCTACGAGCCTACGTTCTTCAATGGTTCGGTAATTAGCTACTTTGACATAACTATAGTCAATAGGTTTAGGGTGAAGGAACTCATGGAGTCTTGAATTCCAGAGTAAATACTTACCATCCAATGGTGGGTACATGTGTCTTTAGATCCGAGTATTCAACAATTTGGCCATTCGGGAGGTGGTGGTTGAAGGTTATGAAGGTGTGAAAGGTTATTGAACTCCTGGAGTTCCGATGTTAATCCTGACCATTATTTTAGGTAAATCCAGGATTTTTAGATCTGCGGGTTCGACCTTCGCGAATTCAAATGGAACGAGAGTTGCAACAACTAAAAATCTTGAATCCAGGAGCCTCGAAGTTTCTTATGGTCATAGATCTGAGCGGGGTGTGGTAACTATTGATCCCTTAGATATTCAAAATTCGGCTCTCTAGAAAGGTTATGTTAAGCCCTAAATAATGGCTCATTACCCCTTAATTGGGGCATATTGCATTAGTAATGTTATTTTATTTATGTCGGCTTTAATCCATTAGTTGTAATTATACCTCCTAGTCTCCTATATATACCAAGGAGACATTTTCATTTGGAATCATCTTGTAATTGAACATTTATGTGGGCATAAGGAGGTTGCCCCCTCGAAGAGGCTTATTATCTAAATTTATATCTTTTTCAAGGCATTGAGTACTTATTTTGAGGTTTTTTCTATGCTATATTGATATTTGGTTCCTAACATATGGTATCCGAGCTCAAGGTCTTGGGGTTTCGCTGCTACATCTTAGACACCTTGGAATTTTTGCTATAACTTGTTTTCTACAATGATTAAGAAGGAACGACTTCAAGGATATTTAATAGACAGATCAAGGTACATTGGGTTAAAATTCCATCTCCTGAGGCCTTATACTTTTTAAGATACAACCTTTCTAAGATAGGGTTCTGGAATCATCCTGAATTGAGTCATTGCGGAATTTTCGCTGTACATATTTTTTTTCTGTAATGTTTCAGACCCTGAACTCCAGAGGCTATTCACAAAAATTAGTAAGGTAGATGTGGTAATAGTTTCAACTTATGGGTCATCTTAAATTTGTAGATACACCATGTGGAATATAGGGTATCTGACTAGTCCTATTGACTAGTCTCAAGCAGGTGTTCTGAGTAAAACAATCATAAATTCTTCCTAGAGTATCCAAATTGAGTGAGACCAGTTGCATTGGATATTAGATAGACCGTAGTAGTGTTGGTACAATTTTAATAATTTTATATCAATTATTTTGTGCGGGGCACACTATACAAGTGACATCTCCTAGAAAGGAAAAAAATCAGCAAGTTGTAGGAAAGTTACCGTAAATTCCACTTGGCACATCCAATTTTGATCAGACCTGTGGCATTGAAGAGAAGAAATATAAAAGACCTACAAAAAAAAATTCATACTCAGAATGGCCAAAATTTTGGAGATACAATAAAAGGAAGATTGTCTAGCAAAACCACCTCAAAATCAAGGTTTAAAGTGATACTTGGCCAACATGCCACCAAAAAATGGAACTTCTACACCAAATAA
>JZKD02S1932827.1:32560-44868 GCA_000966675.3 Picea glauca
ACATACAAGAATTACTATAGGTGTGATAATTATTGTCATTAGTACATGCGCGAGACTTGTATGTGCTAGCTACACATGCATTTCTTGCACATGTACACTAGTATGTATAAGTTTTCTTTTGCTTACTTACTGATAATGTTGTTTATTGGATATGAATGTATGAACTAAGTGTCATTTCCCTTGTATTGTAATTTACTCTAATTTCAGGACGAAGTTTCTTGAAGGTTGGGTGTATGTAACAACCCTAATTAACTCTTTAATTATCATGAATAATAAAATATTAGTTTAATGAATTATTAAAATAGATTTTATGAAGACTTTATTATAATATAGTTGTTATTGGTAGTTGAACCAATTTATGGGAGGGATAAGGTGGTTGAGTGATTAATGAGGGGAAGGTGGTTGGATAAGGGAGGTGAAGGAAGATAAGGGGGAGGAGAGGAGTTGGGAAAGGGATCCTTTTTTTTTGGTTGAGTGATATTTTCAATTGATGGGAAGGTGACAAACGAGGAGAGGGAGAAGGAGAAGGGATGAAATATTTTTGGGGGATGCATCTGTTTTTCTTACAGCTTGCTTGAGGACTCTCTCAGGGGCATGTGTTGCTAGGAATTTTGGGCTCGGGGGCCAGGAAACCGTAAGGAATCCTGGGAGTAGGGAGCCAGAGAGACTATTCCTAGTTGGCTAGGAGGTTAATCAGTTTGGGTAGGATTCATCAACATCGGGTTGAGCTTTAGTTCAACATTAGATCAGGTTGAGCTTCAGTTCAACATTAGATTGAGGTAAATACATTTCATTATCATTATGTTCATTATTATACCACTGTTCATTATGTTCATTATGTTGTTGTTCTTCATAATACTATTGTTGTTGTTCATCATTATACTGTTAAAAATGTCAATTATTATGTTGGTAAATAAAGAAGTAAATAAGATAGAGTTTCTGTATTTATATTTATGATTTATAAGGCTCTTTATGCACATTCCTTACAAACACTAATTCATAATCAAATCAGAATACACATACTATCAAGACAAAATGAGTAACCTTTTGAAGCGCGATTCTTAGAAATGCTTCTCAGTCCTTAATCTTGCCACCTTCAGTAAGACTCTGCTATGAACAAAAGGGTTAAGACTCTATGATAAATAAAAAATGGATGGAAGTAATTAATCTCACGAGTATAAGAGAAGATATTTATCAAAAGTTCTTTTCCTTGCTCTCTCTTTTTTTTTCCCCTTCAATTGGTTTCTCTTTTATCTCCTCAAACTAGTTGTGGTAGTTCTCAACTGCTTTTAGTTAATTCATAAATAACTTTTAGTTCTTTAGGGGCAAAGAATAACTAATTATAATAAATAGATAAAGAGTAATATAAATAATAACTAATAGGTGGGACCCCTATTTCTTTTATTAACCTCCTTGTGGATCCATATTATTTTTAAAATAAATCATGCCACCTCATCATATATACACATGAGCATATATAGATCAACTTAGAACAACCCTTATTTCTCCCAAAAATCCATCCATATATATCAAACAAGTAAAATTCGTTTGCCAAAATAAAATATTAACATGTCAACCAAAAGTCAAAATAAAAGTGCCATGTTGTCCCAAAAAGGTCAAGATGCAAATTAGATATTCACTGTTAGCATAGGGGAAGACCTGGGGTTCAACGCTACAACAACGCATTAATAAAACCCTAACTACCGGCCCTTTCGGCAACACCTGTGAAGCATATGAAGTCTCACCCGAGGTAGAGGAAGGGGTGGTTGAAGGACTCAAGTGTCTGCAACCTTAGCTGGGACACAGATCTGTGATTATACTACTTAATAAGCACTTAGCACTGTTCGTTTTGTAATATACGGTCAATAACCACTTCACTTATAAGATAGAGCTTCGCAACATTCACACTAATCTACAGTATTCAAGCACTTAGCATATACAAATGGATCGGAATGAGCATATCAAGAACTAAGCATGGATATTTAGATCAGATCTAACATTCTAACATATAATAAGAACCAAGCATGAATAGATCCATCTAAACATATCAAAGCGCTTAGCATATAACATATGAACACATCAAGAAAAAATCACAAAGCACATAACACGATGTTTATGTGGTTCACCCCCACCCTGGGGATACATCCACCAACTCTTCTTCTTTGTTGTCTTCAGTTAATCAGTTACAAGAACAGAACCTTAAAACCCTTACTCTACACAGGACATAAGATCTGCGCAGCTCGCTAGATCCTTCTTCCTTGCATTGTAGCACAAATCCTTCTACAGTCTGTCACAGGGACTTGCACTCAGCTCTACAAGTCTCACATAGTATGCACATAGCACTTGCAATCCTTTGATCACATAGATCTAGCACTTAACCATTCCTTTAGCACTTAACCCATGGGCCGACATCCTATTCCCGTTACATATTCCCAAAAACCCAAAAAGGGGCCCAAAAGGGGGTCTAGATCCCGTGATCTCCGCTTCGACTTGCAATCCTCCTTCGACAGGCTGTCGAAGTCCCAAAATAGGTCAACATGACCAAGAAACTCCCAAAACTTGGTCAGGGGCCAACAGGCCCCCAACACTCACCTGTGACTCATCCCGAGTCACTCAGGTTTGAGCAGTTATGCCTTGAACGCCTCGAGATTGGCTTGAGTTGCTTCGACTTGTTGCTTTGCGGTGGCCTCTTGTTCAGTGAACTCCTGGATCACTGTGTTGTTCACTGGCCCTTCTAGGCATTTTTCTATTATGAGGATGACCTATTCTAGCTCTTCTCCTTGGCTCTCGACCTCTGTAAACAACAGACATGCCTTGTCTTGCATAGGTTGAATTCGTTGAGTGGCTTCCATCACTTTTCTTTGAATCATATGGATCTGATGTTGATCTGTGCATTTTTCTTGAGATCTCTTCATCCTTTCTATAACTGACAGGGCCTTTAGCTGCGCCTATAGTGTATATGTGTTCTGCTTCGCTTCTTGGAGCTGCGATTCCAGTGTCCGCAATTCCATATTTTTAGTGAGATTTTCATAGGTCTAGGCACTGCGATTACTGAGCTACTTGCACTCAAAGGCAAGAGATTTTAATCTGTCAACTGGGTTGCGGGAAGCTGCTTCTCTTTGGCTCCTTATCTCCTATGGGGTTTTAGGTACTACGCGGAGCTCTAAGTCGGTGATGCATTGTTGTAGCTTCTGGATCACCTCTTCTAGTTGTGCCACCTGCTATGGAACTTGTTCCTTGGTCTGTACTTTGACAATTGTCACAGAGAAAAATTCTCTGTTGACCCTTTCCTTAACTTCAAGTTGCTTGACGAGAAACCGTTCCTTGCTTTGCTATAGATATGCTTTTTCTTCATCCCATTTTGCTTGTAGAGAAAGCTTTTCCTTTTCTGCATCACTTCATTGCTCCTCAAGGTCTTTCTGTACTTGCGCAAAAGCTTGGTTTGGCTTGTGCTATTTCTCCCTGAGCTCATCAAAGGCGAGCTTCAACTGTATCAGCGATCCAGTGTAATTGAGTGGGCTTATCACCTAGTTCTGGTGTTCCAACTGTCAGGGGGGCAGTGGATACTATGTGGCTAGACTGTAGTGTCTGCTGCACTCCTTGGAGCTCATCCTTAATTCGATTGAATACCTCCTCCTTCTTATATTCTTGCTTCTCTTCTATCTCTAACGAAGCATCATTCAGTGCTGCAACGATGAATTCGAAGTCGTCGGAGGTGAGGGTGGTCTCAAACTTGGTTTTGGTTTCTTTCATTTTCTTTCTTGAAGAAGGTTTCAGAGGGGAAACCTTCCTTTTCTTTGAGGGATCCTCCTCGTCTCTTGGCGGTGTAACCTCACCTTTATTTTGTTCGACTTCTGTGCCATCACCTCCTTTCTCTACTGAGATGGAAGTGGTCTTTAAAGATGCTCTATATAAATCATGGACCTCTTTGGTATTCTTTATCTTGCTAGGTCCGGATGTATCCGACATAGTTTCGGGGCTGTCAACATCGGACATCTTTGTGGAGTCCGCTGGAACAAGGAGGTTTGCCAACCATTCCTTGGTAATATCCTCCAAGTCATCCTCCATTAACTTGTAGTATGATTGTAGCTGTTGTTTATGCTCATCAGCGTGCGCTATGATATAGATAAAATGGCGGTCTACGTTGAATTTCATCAAGGGTCTAAACTTGTGGAGTGTGTTCGGGGTTATGGGAGGCGTGGCCTGTATGGATACCTTCAACTGGTTATAATACATGTGGAAGACGACATTTGATTGCCACTTCTTGTTCATGTCACTGGAGTACCACATCACACTGAAATTCATGGCCAGAGGTTCAAATGGCTTGGTGTCCGGGAAGGTCGCACCTTCCAACATCTCCCATGTGATGAAAGCGATCAGGATAAGAATCCAGTTGAAGTGGAATTTATATACCTGATCCTGCGCTTCCCTGCAATCTAGTTCCAGTTGGTTCATGAGGTACTTCACCCATTTCACCTGTAGTCCCTCCACGAACTTCCCTGCGAGGTCGACTACGAATCCAGTTACTTGGGTCGGTCGATTCTTGCGAACTAGCTTACCTGCGATCAACTGATAGGAAAGGTGCACTGTGCCACTCTGAATAGAGGCTACCTTGTAGCCTCACGTTCCCTTCTCTACATCGCCATAAGTATCCTTTATTCTCTGGGCGAGAGCACGATCTACAGTCTTTTTGGGGTAGAAATCTCGTGGGTCAGGGCCTTGCATGCTAAGCCCTGTGATCCGATTAATCAAATTCAGATCCACTGTGATGCGGCTATTCAACCATAAGTATCCTCCATGATAGCAAGACAACAACAACTTGACACACGCATTCACTTCTTGATGCCTCCCGAAGTGAGGAATATTCATTGCATTAAGTAGTGTGGAATGCGCGAGGTTCATGGTCCACTGCTGGGGAATGATCTTTGAATTCTTTCCCTTGGTTCTAGTCAGATACTTATATGGGGCTAGCATTTTTTACACTTTCTTGTCGCCAAGGTTGAAGTCACTAAACTTGAACGTTGCGATCTTATCCTGATCTGCGTGCACTACGCATATTCCCTTTAGAAGGTACGCAGTGACCAATTCATATTCAAAATATCTGGGCACACTGTCTCAGTTTATTGCATCACTTAGAGGTGGTAGATAAGTAGGTAGAATGATCAGAATCATCTTAGCATTTGTGATATCGTCTCTGTTCTTCATTCGTTTCTCATCAGCTGGCTGGGATGGTCCGGATCAAGCAGTGGATGGAGAGGCCTGCAGTCCTCTCATCAAATATGCTTGTACACCTATAGACACTCCTCTCTCCGACATGACTCTCTCTGTCATCAAGTCGATCAAAACTTCCTCAGTGTCTTTCTCTGCAGCGCTCAATGCTTATGACATACGCACTTGGGGTAAACAATTCATGAGATCATGGAACAACTCAGATACAGTAATGAGATAGAGAAAGAGAGCACAGTGATCACTATATAAACTCGACTTAGGCTGTGAGCTCGAATTCTCGATTGGCAAAAGTGTTCTCGGTGCATGGCGCAATGAGCTAAATAGGTAATTCGACAATGGTTGTCTTGCAATGGATATGAACCTCCATTAACTCTTGTTCGATCCATTATGGAATGGTCCAACAGACAGATGATGAACCTTTATTGATTTTCTGTTTGTTCGGAGCAAAAGTCGAACAGTTATAATATCCCCAATGACTATATTGCTTCGTCATGGCGAAGTGCCATGTGTCGCTATTCTAATATCTCGATGAAGCTCCAATTCTGCAATTTTTCTTTTTGTGAGGTCTCCTCTAAAACCTCCTGTAACCTTTCAGTATTAGCCCTCTTCTTTCTTAACTTTCTAGCCTTCTTTCCAGTGAGCTTCGTCTCGGTAATGCTTTTCTCATTCTGATTCTTTTCTTCTTTGATCTTAGTTACTTCACGTTGTTGAAATTATTTCCTAGGGTTCCTGGATAATATTTCTTCTTTGTCTGGGATAGGTAATTCAATCTTCTAAGGATCCTCTAGTGTTCTCTTAGCTTTGACATCTGGGTTGCTAGTATTAAATATTTGCGATCTTCTCTCCTATTCCTCAATCAAGTGCGTGATCCTTTTGGTCATAAAGTATTTTAACTCTTGCTTCTTCTATTTCAAAACTTCTTCTTCTTCCTTTCATCGGGCTTGGTCTCTATAAATTCAATAGTTTCCTATTAGCATGGTAAACGGGTCGTTGTCTTCAACAAATTTATTAATCTCAAAGTCTTCTTCTGTCGAAGTTCCATTGACAATCATAGGTATCCGAGTGACCCTTCCACATAGGTTTACTAGCTTTCCTTGGAATAAATCTATTCCTCCTAGTGAAGGGATTATAACAGGCCTTCCTATAGCTTCCCAGGTTCTCGCTGTCATGATATTCACCTGTGTTTTCTCATCTAGAACATAGTCAATGTCGAAGTCTCCTATTCTTGCTTCGATGCATTCCTTTTCTTTGAAGATCTATGATAATATGACATGTCGGTGGTCATTCAGGGTTTCTTTCATCTGTATCAATGATTTCTCTGATTCTTTCCAAGGTTCGTCCATAGGTTCTAGATCTGCCTTAGGGTTTTCTTGATTCAGGTTCATTCTTTCAAGCTTAGCAATCATTCTAGAGCAATCCAATACTTCATGGTTTAGAGCTTTACAACAAATACAACTAGGTCTTTCACCAAGGCATTCCTTAGCAAGATGTCCCGTCCTTCTACAACTGTAATAGAGGGTTAATCCTCTCTTCCTTTTAAATGACCCCCATCTTCTTCTGTACTGTGCACCAGGATCATGGGAGCTAACCCGCAACAAATTATTTTTGGGATCCTGCATTCATTTGTTAGTCCAAACATTCTTTCTTTGCATAGGTATAACATATCTTTCACTATTCTCATCAAATCTACTCATATCAAATATTCTTTCATCTATTAATGACCTATCTTTCAAACTAGGACAGACTCTATTAAACAGACCTAGATCCATATTCTAGAAACAAAAATTTCCACTTATCTTACTTTTACAGGGCACAAAGCTTCTAGATCTTAAAACTTTTAACTATTCTTACCTTTATCAGAGCACAGATCTTGCAGATCTTACCTCTTTTAGTCATAAATTTCCTCTTTTACCTTTCTTAGAGCACAAAGCGTTCATATATTTCTTCTTTTCTTCAAATCCACCCTTCTCTCTTTAGCACAGAGATTTACAGATCAAGTAGAATACTATGCACTAGGGCATAGATCTACACAAAAAGATTTCACAATTTCAGGATGAATCTTTGCACAAAGCTTCTTCTTTCTTAGTTCCCACCAATCACAATTTCAGGTCCTGACAATGGAACCATTTGTTGGCATAGGGGCAGACCTAGGGTTCAACACTACAACAACGCACCAACAAAGCCCTAACTACCGACCCTTTCAGCAACACCTGCGAAGCAGATGAAGTCTCACCCGAGGTAGAGGCAGGGGTGGTTGCAAGACTCAAGTGTTTGCAACCTTAGTTGGGACACATATATGTGATTATACTACTTAATAAGAACTCATCACCGTTAGTTCCGTAATATACAGTCAATAACCACTTCGCTTATAAGATAGAGCTTTGCAACATTCGCACTAATCTACAATATTCAAGCACTTAGAATATACAAATGGATTAGAATGAGCATATCGAGCACTAATCATGGATATCTAGATCATATCTAACATTCTAACATATAATAAGCACCAAGCATGAATAGATCCATCTAAACATATCAGATCACTTAGCATATAACATATGAACACATCAAGAAAAAAGCACAAAGCACATAACATAGTGTTTACGTGGTTCACCCCCACCCTGGGGATACGCCCACCAACTCTTCTTCTTTGTTGTCTTCAGTCAATCGGTTACAAGCATAGAGCCTTAAAACCCTTACTCCGCACATGACATAAGATCTGTGCAGCTCACTAAATCCTTCTTCCTTGCGTTGTAGCACAAAGCCTTCTACAGTCTGTCACAGGGACTTGCACTCATCTCTACAAGTCTCACACAATATGCACAGAGAACTTGTAATCCTTTGATCACATAGATCTAGCACTTAACCATTCCTTTAGCACTTAACACACCGACCTCTTTCTATATTGCCTATCCTTCTATATATACATTACAAAATAGGCCTAAACATGGGTAAACCCATGGGCCGACATCCCATTCCCGTTACATATTCCCAAAACCCCAAAAAGGGGCCCAAAAGGGGGCCGAGATCCCGTGACCTCCGCTTCGACTTGTGCTCCTCCTTCGACAGGCTGTCGAAGTCCCAAAATAGGTTAACGTGACCAAGAAACTCCCAAAACTTGGTTAGGGGCCAACATCCACATTTAGAAATAACACCGACACATCAAAAATCATATTTGTTATGGGAGGAAGTTTGCTTCTTTTCACTGCTCATCATGTGTACTTCCCTGTTTGTATGTGAGATTTCCTTAGTAGAATTTTATTCCTTAGATGCCTCAGGATGAACCTCACTAAAAGCATGGGAGTGATAATTAGGATGGTGAGCACAAGATGTCACTGCATGAGATGAATTATGATATGACTCATATTTGGTAGTAATTTGTTCACCCTTAGTTGAATTTAGCTAAGGAATAACTTCCTTGAGCTTTCATCTTGAATGAGAAGAGTGAGCATGGGGTGGAATAGAGGCAATTTTCTAGAAAAGTTTCTTAAGTGGATGAGGAGGTGGTAATGGTAATGATACTATGAGCCAACCACAAAAATGAACTGGGGGAGGTTGAAGAATATCACCCCAACCATCATTGTCTAGGACTTCTAGTTGTAAGTATACATGAGGTGAGACATGAATGTTTAAGATGCTAGGATGAGGTTGATATGGAGGTCTCTCAAGTTGGGATGTAGATGGAAATCCCCTTGGCCTTCTAGATTGAGGAAACCAATTTGTAGCAACTAAATGAATTCTTCAGAATCAACATCAAAATGTAATGAGAACCTCAGTATCTTGTTACCCCTTTGCCAAAAATTATTATGATCCCTACCTTTGTCCCTGCCTCTGCCATGACTTCCCCTGCTGAAGAAACTTATTTCCTAAAATGAAACTTAGATCAACATATGAAACAAAAAGACCAATAAAAAATAAAATTACTTTGCCTAATAAATAATTTAAAACATTGGCTCTGATTAGTCAACACACGAGCATGCATGCAATCAATCCAATACTATGTATATATCATCAAAAAATGAAAATATTGATCTTTGTTTTTACAATTGATACCACTTATAGCAGGGATAATAAATGATATATGGGATGTGATAGGATTTGTACTAAGTGAAAAATGAAAAGGAAAGAAACAAATACTATTCTTTTCCATAATCAGTTCATATAATTCAATCATCTAAAATCAACCATTATAAGCAGATTATCATCAAATAGTCTGTATTTGTCACCTAATAAAAAATTATTGTTCCATACTTGAGGCTTGTTCATTATCAATTCCTTATTTTAATTTGAGCTTCTGCATAATGTTTTTTTATTTATTAATATAAAACTAGAACATGGGAATAAAATGAATTGGGGACATGAGGGGATTGTAATGCACGAAAAAATGAGATTATGGAAGGGAGATAAAATAATCAATGTCCTTTCGTAGTGCAAGTAATTCCCCATCACAACTTCAATAATCATTAACCCATACAATCAAATTTAAGACCTTTGTTCATCATTAAAACTAATTCATGTAGCTTCATACAACATAATCCTTTTGTAACTACACTTTGTTTCATTTGAAGAATCTTAATAAATATCCAAGAGTAATTTGCTTAAAAGGTTTATACATAGAGATTCGAAAAATTCATCATATCTTATTGAGAACATTGTTCAATGTTCATCACTTCACACTCTATATGTTTGCAACATATTCATTTATAAAGTTCAAATACAATAAGCAGAGTAACAGAAATAGTGACAATAGACTTGAGTCGAGAACGAATAAGGGTTTTATGAAGCTCAAAACCATAAATTGTTTTTCACATCAAATTGGTCATCAATACATTTACATTTCTATGTTGCAACATGTCTTAATTAAACTCCCCAAAAAACTTATCTTTGAAATCTTTCACATTTTCCATCACAAACAAATGTCGAAGTAATAGTTCTGGGTTGAGTGCAAGCCCAAAGAATTTCTTTTTAAATCTATTCAAAACCACACAAAGTTGGAACTCCATTACTATAGAGACTACAATTTACCCAAAAAATAAATCAAGCAAGAACAATGTCAGGTTGAACGCAAGTTTAAGCTCATGCTCCTATGCGAGTTCACTCAAAATCATACAACACACTGATCCAAGATATTTTCATCGAGTGACTTATAAAGAATTGCAATAAATGATCATAAATTAAAATACACCATTAAAGAAGGAAAATCTAAAAAATGAAGAGATATAAGCATCAAATATGAACATAAAAACTTGATAATGGAGTTCATCCTTGGTGGACTACGTCTCTGGGTCCTGCTCTCAAATGGGTAGGCTCTTTCATTAACTCAACAAAAGAATTTGGCAAAATACATAAGTATACCTCATTATGAAATCAAGCTGCAAAAATAATGCTCAGATCAGAAAACGAACAACACCACTGAATTCGTGACGTTGAATTACCTAAAAATGACTATCTCCACACCTCGATCTGACTCTAGCACTTCCAAGCCCAAGAAGAAATTTGTCTCGGTTTCTGTTTCCTCTGCAACCTGCATTAATGACTGAACTGCATGGTTTTCCATGCCCAAATGGTCATACGGTACGCGTTCCTCCCCCTTGGTGGCTGGGCGGATGCAACATTTAATAATTTTTTTGGGCATTGGGTATAATGTGTGGTTTGCGGCTTGTTAGTTAGGGTAGATATTGTAAAGCGCATGTGTGGGAGGAGGTCCTGGGGTCAAACCTGCGGGCCGCCTCACTTTGTTGTTTTTTTTTTTTACAATATATATATATATATATATATATATATATATATATATATATATATATATATATATATATATATATATATATATTTCCATTCTGCTAGTTTAGTGGTGGCGCTAGAACCATATCCAAATGATTTAATCGTGGCAAGGTTTGGTGTGGTCTGCCAAATTTGGTGGACCCGCCAAACTAATTTTTATTCACATTTTTGCTCACAGGCTGTCATTGAGCATTTTTTTCCTACCACATGGCAGCCTCTGATTGGGCCACGTGGCAACCTCTCACTGGTCCAAGTTGCTCCCTATCAAGTCAACATGCCACATCAGCATACAGACTGTACATACTGCCATGTGGCATGATCCGATTGGTCCACAGATCGGTCCAAAAATGCCAAAACCGAGTGACACATGGAAACCTTTGTTGCTGCCACATCACCATGTTGACGTTAGCATGCCACATGTCACCTTCCTACTCCTGTCATGTGTGTTGTACACATGATGAAATCATTTGTATGGATGATGACATCATTCATACGAATGCTGATGTCAACAGTACGGATGCTGACGTCAGCAGTACACATGTTGACTCATCCCTTGCTGACTGGGCTAGGTTAACCAAACTTTGACCACATATATATTTCAATCCGTAACTCTGTTTGATGATCCGTTTGCGTCGTTAGAAATATTACGACGAACTCTTCACATCATGTCAGTTTCACTGAGTTTTGGGAGCTTTGCATTTTTTCCCTTTCTCTATCTACTGAAGCCATTATGATAATACTGAGTTGCCTTTGTGAGTTCTGAGTTGTTCTTAGACTTCTATGGATCCTTTTTGGATCATGCCTTCTCACTAAGAGATTTTTGGACCACCAAAATCTTTCATCAATCAATAGGTAAGTGAGAGAAGAGTCCCCTCACTTTTTCCTTTATCCACTTTGCCTTGCTTGGATGTGTGCCTTTTAAGCCTAATCGAAGATAATCAACATCACCCCTGCATGAAGTCCTCATCCTCCTATCCAGGATGATATATTCCTGTAACTCATCCAAGTACTCAAGTGAAAACTCATCAACTGAAGGTATTGAAACTTCCTCATCTTGATCCATGATCATGGGAGGCTAAAAAAGTTTCAAGTTCTCAACATTCACAACTGAATAAATCTACATGTAAGGTGGAAGATCCAGACAAAAAGCATTGGTACCACTTTTCTCCAAGATGGTGAAGGGTCCATAATGAATGGGCTTTATTTTCTTGCCTTCACCCTTCAATACCTCTTTGTTGATGTGAATCCATACCCAGTCTCCAACCTGGAACTGATGATCAACCCTGTGCTTGTCATGC
>JZKD02S1932838.1:6761-21113 GCA_000966675.3 Picea glauca
ATACCCTACGCACAAAGTTGGGTATCAAAGATTCAGAGAAACATTTGGTGTTAAAGTACCGCAGTTGTCTACACAGATATATTCAGGAGGAAATGGAGTTCCTCGACATCTCCTCGCTTGGTGTGGCATATCGATATGTTGCCAAGATTGAGCAGAAGTTCAAACACACGAAGCGAGACTTTGGGTCTGTGAATCAGAAGCAAGGGAAAGGTACCCCAAAACTGCAAAACAAAGGACCAAGCCAAGGTGGGGCAGCCCAGGGCAACTCGCCAAAGCCACAAGCAAAGAACAACACCATGAAGCCAAAAAAGGACACGGGGAAGTGGTGTGAGTTCCATAAGAGCTCCACTCACAACACAAGTGAGTGTCGGGCCAAGCAGTCACTGGGAGCCAAGTTGAAGGCTTCTGAATCAGATGCATGCTCCGACTCTGAATCGGAACCCAATAAGGGAAATGACAAAGGGAAGTAGATTATCAATGCGGAGCCCAACACCATCGTTGCCACCACGAAGATCCAAAAGGAGAAACCAAAAGATCCAGAGGAGGCAGAGAGTCTCTTCCATTCCAAGATGTGGGTAAAGGGTTCCCTGTTGCAGTTCATTGTCGACAGCGGGAGCTAGAAGAACCTCATCTCGATAGAGGTCATGAACCGGTTTGGCTTGCCGACCACAACACACCCACAACCATACACCATCGGGTGGTTGCACCAAGGATGACACCTCCGCGTGAGCCAACGATGTCGCATTCCCTACAACATCAAGCCCTTCATGGATGAGGTATTATGTGGCATTGCTCCTCTTGATGTTTCTAATGTATTATTAGGCCAACCATACTTGTGGACATGACATGTTGTGTATGAGTCCAGGCCTCGTGCTATTATTATCACTTTGGGCAATAAGTTGTACAAGATATCAGAGATAGCACTGCCTACCACCATCTCTTTGGTTACTACAAAACAATGCAGTAAGCTCATTTCCAAAACCAGGAAATTGTTTTCCTAATGATTTTCCCTTAGGGAAAGAGGAAGACTGTGGCCATGACCTCCAGAAAAGGCCCCGCTGCACGAAAAAAACAGATGGATAAGTTCGTGGAGGAGTACGAGGACATCTTCACCTCCCCCTCAGGGGTGCCTCTACACTGCCAGGTCAAGCATCCCATCAATCTGACCCCATGTGCGGCGCTTCCCAATGGACCCATCTATCGACGCTCTATTCTGGAGAATGATGAAATCAAGAGGCAGATTTAGGAGCTGTTGCAGAAAGGTCACATCCGACCAAGTTCATTTCCCCATGGGAGCCCGATCATGTTGGTGCAGAAGAAGGATGGGACTTGGAGACTCTACATTGACTTTCGGGCACTGAACAAGATCACTGTCCGGAATAGGTACCTGATCCCACAGATTGATGACCTTCTGGAACAACTCAAAGGGGTGAAATATTTCAGCAAGATCGAATTGAAGTCTGGGTATCACCAGGTACCAATCAAACCCTATTATGCGTGGAAGATTGCCTTCAAATGCAAGGAGGGCCTTTTCGAATGGTTGGTCATGCCTTTCGGGTTGATGAATTCCCCTGCAACCTTCATGAGGCTAATGGACGACATCCTGTGGCCATTCACCAAATCATTTGTAGTGGTGTACTTGGATGACATTCTAATCTTCAGTCAGACTTGGGAAGAGCACCTCCACCACATCCGACAGGTCCTCCAAACACTGCGGCAACACAAGTTGTGTGCCAATTTGGAGAAATGCACTTTTGGCATGACCCAGGTTCAGTATCTGGGATACATTATTGATGAGAAGGGGGTGCATGTGGATCCAACAAAGATCCAAGTCATTTTGGATTAGCTAGCCCCAACCACCCTAACAGAGCTTTGTAGCATTTTAGGTCTTGATAATTTCTACCACAGGTTTGTATTAGGATTCTCTCATATCACTTGGCCCTTGAGTCAAGTCACCAAGGGAGGAGCTAAAGAAAAATTATTTTGGTATGAATCTCAACATAAGGCGTTCGGGGAGTTGAAGTATCACCTCTGCTCTACACCAGTGCTCGCATTACCAGACTTGCAACAACCATTTGAGATCGAGACAGATGCCTCTGAATATGTTATTGGGGCAGTACTTACTCAACATGGGCATCCAGTGGCATATCATAGTGAAACACTTTCTGACACAATCTAGAAGTATCCCACTTATGAAAAATAAATGTATTCCATTGTGAAGGTTTGTCGGCAATGGAAGCATTATATTTTGGGAAAGGAAACGGTCATCCACACAGACCATCGACCCCTGCAGTTCATACAGACACAAGGGAAGTTGCAGAATGATCGCCATCAGAAGTGGTCCACATACCTGCAACAGTTTCATTTGAACATTAATTACAAAAAAGGAAACACCAATAATGTTGCAGACTGCCTCAGTCGACCACCCATCGTGGCGCTAACCATTGTGCTCAATTCTTGTGGGCACGATACTTCCGATTGGACGCTTCTCTACACAAGTGATCCATAATTCAACCACACATACAATACACTCTTGGAGGGTAAGCAAGTTCCCAATTTTCACCTCTAGGATCCCTGCTTTGTCACCTGGGACACCTTTGTGTTCCTTCACGCGAGTGTGCCAAGATGATTTGGGAGGTGCACTACAGTCGGGTCGCTGGGCATTTCGGGGTCGAGAAAACCGTGGTAGTACTGTAAAAGTATTGGCCAAACCTTCAACATGATGTCGGGAAGTACATCAAGTCCTGCACTGCTTGCGCCATTGCCAAACCAACCATCAGGAAGTAAGGCCTCTATACTCCACTTCCTACCCCTAGTAGACCTTGGGAATCCATCTCTATGGATTACATGTCGGACCTTCCTTCTACTAAGCATGGCAATGACTATGTTTTTGTGTTCGTCGACCGATTCTCGAAGATGTCCATTATGATGGTCTGCAAGAAGAATATCACAGCAGAAGCCACTGCTAAACTCTTCTTTGAATGACTGTGGGTACACTTTGGGATCCCACAGTCTATCATCTCAGATCGGGACAGCAGGTTCCTCAGTACATTTTGGTCCAGCCTCTGGTCGATGCTGGACACCAAGCTCACCAAGTCCACAGCTTTCCATCCGCAAACTAATGGCCAAACAAAGGTCGTCAACCGGATGATCATACATATTTTGCACATGTACAATTCAAAGAATCCATGCACATGGGATGAGAGTCTCCCCTATGTAAAACACAGCTACAACCAGGATCTTCATAGCTCAACAAGCCATAGCCCCTTTCAAGTGGGCTTAGGATTCCAGCCACTATGTCCCATTGACACATCCATGTCATTTGTGGCTACTCAGGAATATTCAACTCATGTCCAGTCTGAGGATGACAAGGCAAACAACTTAATTGAGTGCATTCAACAAATCCGCCAACAGGTTCATGACATCTTGGACAGAGCCAATGCTAAGTACAAGAAGCGTCCTGATCAACATTGGGTGCCACACAACTTCCAAGTGGGCGACAAAGTGTGGCTGCATTTGCAAAAGGAGCACCTCGCTGGACCCCACCGCAAGCTTCGTCCGCTCCGATATGGGTCATACACCCTCACCAAGGTTGTAGGGGACAATGCCTTTGAGCTCAACATTCCACCATTCCTTGGTTTTCACCTAGTGTTCAATGTGGACCACCTTCGACCCTACTTTCCACCTCTACTAGACACATCTGACATGGCAGAACAACTCACACCAACAGAGTTAAATCCAGACTGCATGGAGCAAGCCAGAACTGATCAAATCATGGATACACAAATCAAGCACACCTGACAACAAAGGATACTGCTATATCCATTTGTCAAAGCAGGCCAACTCCTTCACCAAGGCAAGTGGCTCACTAGGGACCAAGTTCAACAGAAGTTTCCTCATCTCATGGAGGAACTCAACGCAATGGGGACCATTGCTTCCTAAGGGGGGAGGAATGATCCAGGTGGATATTGGTGGCCACCAACCTATTCCACTTGAACCCCCACCATTACTTCTTTTAATTTTTCAATTTCCGCACAGTTTACTATTTTTAGTAGTTTTTCGGGTCCTGAACTTCCATAGCCGTTTTGAGGCCTTAAACGAAGTTTTTTGGGAAAACGGAGAGCAACATGGATCGTCGATTGATGTTGCTCACCCTAAATTTGTAGTCCTCGGATACATATTTCTAACAAGGTATGGAACACGTCAAACGGAGATCGTATGCCAAAGCTACGTCCCCAGGAAGTTGATATACCAACTTACCCAAATGGGGCCCATAGTCTTCATGTTTCATCTCCTAGGGTTAGGTCTTTGGATGTTTAGGGTTTTCCATTGTTTCTCAATAATAATAGGCCTTCGAGTCTCATTGTAACACAGTTGAGAGGCCAGTAGTCACCACATCTCTTCTCAGAGATAAGCTACCAACGCCTTAGCTAGTTTATTCCATTATGTCTCTAAGCATATTTCAGTCATTTGTTATTAATAAAATGAAGTCTTATTTCTGCTACATCTTTGCGTTTATGTGTATTTTTGTATTTCATTGTGTTCCTACATAAATCCGGATCACTCCTCTGGAAGGGTGGGACGACATACTACTCAAACTTTACGCACATTTGAAAACCTAAATTTTTCGCACTCCAACTGTGTATTACAATGCGTAAATCCTCAAAGATTTCTACTCTCAAAGTGCATAGTGAGGTGTGGAATCGCCACACTCTAATAGTAGCGTGAGGTGCAGAAACATGTGGGTTCTTGAGAGAGATCCGCCCCAAATCGTGAGTTTTCATGAATCGTAAGTTTTCATTTTTTACTACATGGTATTTTTTGTTGCATGAGCTTTGAGCACGAGGTTAAAGCATGAGGTTATATTGGTGCCACGATTTAAATTGGTGAGTTAGTTTTTTTTCACTTTATAAATCGTGAAGGAGTTATTAATGGATGGCCTATGAGTTAAAGTGGATGTGAAGTATAAACTTTTTATTAAGTGAATATTTTGTGAGGAATAAACTTTATCAAGTGGATATTGAAGTTTATTAAAGTGGATATCTTTTATAAAATTTATAAAGTGGATATTAAAGTTTATTAAAGTGGATATCATTTGTAAAGTTTTTTTTGTGGACATTTGTTTATAAAAACAAAAGTTTGGGCATTGAGAAATCCAGCATAGGCACCTAGAGAGGAAGAGTGCATTGAGGTTATTTGTGTATTTTTGGTGACTCACCACCTTCAGGATTGAAGTGTGTTTGGTGATACAAGGATCCATTAGCAGAGATGGTGAATCCTCTGGCAGGAACCTACCTCAACGAATTCAACAAGTTAGATGGCTTGAATTTCATTAATTGGAAATTCAAGATGTAGACGCTCATGGAAGGCTATGGTGTCTGGACCATTGCGAATGGAACTGAAGTGAAACCTGATGTGGTTGCCGGTGCGATAGCATCACAGATACAAGACTGGGATAAGCGCAAAAACAAGGCAAAGGTATTGTTGAGCATGTCTGTTAAAGATAGAATAATTCCACATATTAGAGAAGCTAACACTTCTACTAAAACGTGGACAACGCTTAAATCCTTGTATGAGACTAGCAATACAAATCACATTCTGTTCCTGAAAATGAAATTTCTAAGCATTACGATGGATGGAAATGAATCTGTTAGTTCATTTTTGGGTCGTATTAAAGAGGTGAAAGACAAGCTAGGAAATATAAGGGAAATTCTTTCCAACACTGATCGGGTCACTATTACCTTAAATCGTATGCTAGAATATTATCAGATGTTCATAACAGGGATCACAGCAAGGGAGAAACCTCTTACGTTTGAAGAACTGACAGGTATTTTGCTGCAGGAGGAAGAGAGGCGCGGGAATCTAAAGCCTCGGAATAAATATTTGGCAATGTGTTCAAATAAGAGATCTGCGAGAGGGAGATCAGGAGAAAGAGGCTGAGGAGGCAGTTCATCGCAAAGAAGACAATCTCCAAGGCCAAATCAAGGTATGCAATCTAACATGAATGAGTCAAAAAGTTGTTTTTATTGTGGTTGACCTAGACATATTGTTAGAGATTGTCATAAGAAGAGGAGTGATGAGGCTAGGAATAACCCTAGAACACATTCAGGTCATTATGCAGAAAAATCCTCAAATCATGATCTCAGATTGTTTATTGCTAGTGATGATATTGATGAACCCTTGAATTTTGATTCACGGGATCTTAGGTTGTTTGTGTCTAACACTACTTTATTTGCTGAAACGGATGATTCTGACGCTTGGTTTGTGGATTCTAGAGCATCAATACATATGACATCTAATAATATGTGGTACACTAATTTTAAAGGAACAAATAATGGAGCCAACATATATCTTGGAGATGACCGCGCTCATCAGATCAAGGGATATGGATACATTCCTATGACATTGCCGAATGGTATTGTTTTTCACATTCACAATGTGGTGTATGTTCCAGGGATAAAGAAAAATTTGATCTCTATGTCCACCATTACAGATCAAAAATTGAAAGTTGAATTCTTCAAGAATTATTGCATAGTGAAGGATCCGTTGGACCAATTCAAAACTGTTGCAATGGGAGTCAGAGCAGGAGGCCTATACAAACTTGGTGTTACCAGCAAAGCAAATCACAAACTGATCTTTGCAACTATGCTAACCGACATTCTTTGGCATCAAAGGTATGTCCACATCAATCATCCTAATTTATTGTTATTACAAAAACATAATATGGTTGAAGGACTTCCCATGTTAAAGAATGATAATGTTGCTTGTGATGGATGTGCATTAGGAAAGATGCACAGAGATGAATCCCCCTCTAATCTTGATAGGAAAAAGAGAGATATATTAGATCTTGTGCATATTGATGTTTGTGAGCCTATGCAGACTAGGTCTTTAGGAGGTGCATTTTACTTTATGTTATTTATTGATGATTGCACAAGATACACATGGGTTTATTTACTTAGAAGAAAAAGTGATGTTTTCGAGTACTTTAATAAATTTAGAGCCATGGTCGAAAATCAGACAGGAAAATCCATCAAAATCCTCCGTTGAGATCAAGGGGGAGAGTATAAATCAGGGGACTTCATCAAATATTGCAAAGATCATGGAATAGTATAGAAGTTTACAGTACCTCACACTCCATAGCAGAATGGAGTCACTGAAAGGAAAAAGAGAATTGTGGTAGAGTGTGCACCCAGAATGATGAAAGGTAATAATCTCTCAAATGTATTTTGGGTTGAAGCCATAAATACTATAGTTTATTTAAAGAATCAAAGTCCAATAAGATGTCTTGATAATGTTACTCCTTTCAAAGCCTTGTATGGATCCAAACCTGCAGTTCATAATTTGAAAGTATTTGGGTGTAAGGATTTTGCTTGTATTCCAAAGAAGAATAGGAATAAATTGGATGCTAAAGCCATTAAATGTATTTTCATAGGGTAATGTTCTGAATTCAAAGCATACAAATTGTTTGATCGTTCTACTCACAAAGTATTTACGAGTAGAGATGCACTTTTCCATGAGTAGGAAGCAAGAAATCATGCCAACAATAGTCATGAGGAATGTCATAGACTTCTTGATGAAGGAGTTAAAGAAGAGAAGCAACAACCATCACAACAACAACCACCACAGTAGCAACCACAACTGCAACGTCAGTAGCAGCAACAACAACAAAAAGGAGTCAGTGATATGGACACTTCAAGTAGTCACAGTTCACCTAAAGGTAAAGAAATATCTTCACAAAGTGGGGAGGAAGATAGTCAGTTGAGAAGATTTTCACGACAGGTTCGGCTCCCTGAGAGGTATAGAGACTATGCCCTAATGACTAGCATTTCAAAAGTCATAGAACCCATGAGTTTTAATGAAGCAAATGAACATGATGAATGGCGAAATGCAATGGAGGAAGAATATGAACATATAATAAAAAACGATACATAGGAATTGATTGAATTGCCTAAACATAAGAAGCCCATTGGATGAAAATGGATATACGAACCCAAGTTTAAATCAGATGGTAGTATAGACAAATATAAGGCTAGATTGGTTGTGAAGGAGTATTCACAAACAAAATATATTAATTATTCTAAAACATTTGCACCAGTAGCTAAATTGAATACTATCATATTGTTAATTGCTTTAGCTACAAAGTACCATTGGAAGCTACACTGGTTAGATGTTAAATCTGCATTTTTGAATGGTGAGTTAAAGGAGGAGGTTTACCTTACTCAACCTGAAGGGTTTGTGGAACAAGGGAAATAACACTTAGTGTGTAAGTTAGAGAAAGCATTGTATGGACTAAAACAAGCACCTAGGTCTAGTATGAGAAGATAGACTCTTTATTTCTTCAATAGGGTTTTATGAGGAGAAAAAGTGATCCAAATCTGTATACCAAATTTGATGAGCAGGGGTATATAGTATTGATTTCCTTATATGTTGATGATTTGATAATTACAGGAAATGCAGAGAAATTAATTGATGAAATTAAGGAGAATTTGTCACAAGTTTTTGAAATGAAATATCTTGGTGAGTTACATTACTGCCTAGGTCTTGAAGTTTGGAGAAATGCAGGCCAAACATTTGTTTGTCAGAGAAAGTATGTTAGAGAAGTACTTAAGATATTTAAAATGGATCACTGTAAATCTTCCATTGTTCCCATGCAGCAGAATGTGAAACATTCTTGCGATGATGGTTCGAAGGAAGTCAATGCCTCAATGTATAGACAGATGGTAGGTAGTTTGAATTATCTCACCACAACCAGACCCGATATTGCATATTTTGTGAGTGTGTTAAGTCAGTTTATGGTGAAACCTCTAGAAAGCCATTGGAATGCAGCAAAGGCAATACTCAGGTATCTAAAAGGAACAATTTATTATGGTATCAAATATACTGATGCATCTGATGTTGAGTTGACAGGTTACTCAAATTCTGATTGGGCTGGAAATCCGGATGATCGAAGATCAACCACTCGATATGTGTTTGGCATTGGATCCAGGGTTGTTTCATGGAGCAGAAAAAAGAAGCCTATTGTATCTTTGTCATCTACTGAAGCAAAATATAAAGCCTTGTGTGCAACAACTTGTGAAGTTGTTTGGTTGAGAAGACTTCTTCAAGATGTTGGAAAAGAACAAAAGGAACCTACAATGATCAAATGTGATAATCAAAGTTCAATAAAGCTTGCGAATAATCCAGTTTATCAAGCAAGGACAAAGCATGTTGATGTTTACTTTCATTTTGTTTGATAAAAGTTGCAGTCCAATGAAATAGCTCTTATGTATTGTAATACTTGTGAAAATGTTGCTAATATTTTCACTAAGCCTCTTGGAAAGATTAAGTTTGAGTTGTTTAGGGAAATGTTAGGTGTAGAAGTCAATCCATTCTCCATTAAGGGGGGGACTTGGAAATAATGGATCAAGAGTCAGTTGCAAGAGATAGTTACGTAGAAGAACTCTACTAGTCAAGATATAGTTGTGTAGTTGAAATCTACTTCACTTAATGTAGATCCTAGTTTGTTGTAACCGACTAAGTAGAATCGTTTCCTATATAATTATGTAATCGGTCCTCATTCAATAATATAGATTGCGAGCATTGCCTCACTGAGTGTTGTTTCTCCAAATTTTAAGTGAGAGCCTGGCCATGTCATATTCCAACATTGAGATTCCATCTCTCTATCTTATACTCCAACACTAAAATGTCACCCTCTAGTGGTATTTCAACATTGTATTTCCTTGCCTCATCAAACCGTAGTAATAAAAAACCCAATCATGGTCATGGTCAATCAATTGTAGCGTGATTGTAATTTAATAGCCTCATCAAATCATAAGTAGAAAAAACCTTGATCATGGCAGAGCATGGTTGTAAAATGATGTGGTGGCCAATCACGATATTAAATTGAAATGGATTGGGCTTGGGACCTTCACAACACCCATGCACAGTTAAAATACGACACCCATGCATAATTAAAAAATGAAACACAATAACCTTAAGGAAAAAAAAAGTTTTAATTAACCTTTAGAACACCCGTGGGGCAACTATGATCCAATCCATGGTAACAGATATTATCAAATGCATGGTAGTTGTAACGGGTGTATTGCACAAAGGGATTTCCTCCGAGGAGTAAAGACCTCCCATTAGCGTAAAAAAAGTAAAGCATTACACCAATTCTCGCGGCACCTGTCTCGATACGACCCTTCCCATGCAAAGCATTTTCACTACAAATGCATCTTGTTCATATATTTTCAATTGAAGAAGTATCATGGGAAAACAAATGAATGGTAGGTAAACTATATGCATTCCATCGTAGATAATTTCAAATATCAACATTTTGATAACTGATTAAACCAACATTAAATAATCTACTAACCTGAAAGAGGCCCCAATCTTTGAAGGTAGCAGCGGAGATCTTGACCATGTCATATTCCAACACTGAAATGTCATCCCTCCATCTTATATTCCAACACTAAAATGTTTTAATTAACCTTTAGGCCACCAATGGGGTAACTATGATTCAATCCATGGTAACGACTATTATCCCATGCATGATAGTTGTAAAGAATGTATTGTTCAAAGGGATTTCCTTGGAGTAAAGGCCTCCAATTAGCTTTAAAAAGTAAAGCATTGCACCAATTCTCGCGGGACCTGTCTCGATACGACCCTTCCCACGCATCAAGTTTTCAACTGAAGATGTCTCATGGGAAAAACATAAAGTAGTAAATGAATGGTAGGTAAAATATATGCATTCCATAGCACATAATTTCAAATATCGACATTTTGATAACTGATTAAACTAACGTTAAATAATTTATAATAAACTGCTAACCTAAAAGAATTCCCCGTCTTTGAAGGCAATTGAAGTAAAATAAAGGTAGGCTGCTGAGTAAGACAACAATAGTGAGTGTTGATACCGCTACCACTAAAAAGAATCCTCAAGCAAGTGTTATTGAATGTCGGGTTAAACATTGTAGCAATGTTGCTCCTTAAACAAGCAAGCGTAATCAATTAGGGGGAGGTTTGTTGATCCATCAAATCTACTATGGATTTTAGACATCCTAACCTATACCATTTAGATTAATCTATGAAAATAATCCATTTGGTTTCTATCCTTGATAATATAAAATAGTGGTAGGTTGTCCATGTCATATTTCAACACTGAAATTCCATGCCTCCATCTTATATTCCAACACTAAAATGCCATCCCTTCAGTGGTATTTTAGAATTGAATCGTCTGGCCTCATCAAACCCCAAACCCCAATTGCAGCATGATCATAATTGAATAGCCTCATCAAACCCCAATAATAAAAAAACTGGATCATGGTCGATCAATCGCAGTCTAATCGTAATTGAATAGCCTCATCAAACTGTAAGTAAAAAATAACCTCGTACATCATTATTGTAAAATGATATGGTGGTCAGTCACTATATTAAATTGAAATGGCTTGGGATTGAGAACATAGAATGGATGCAATAACCTTAACAACATCCATGCATAGTTAAAAAATGAAACTTGATATGACAACCATGAACAATTAAAAAAATGAAACACAATAACCTTAACGACATTCATTCATGATAAAATGGAAGAGTAGAGTATAATACACAAATATTCAATTACATGTTAAATATCAATACATTCAACTCTATTATATAGAGTCCACATGTTGTTATCAGATCTAACTTATTCTAAAGATAAATGGAGAGGTTGAGAGAATATCTCAACCACACACCAAACTAGGATCTCACAAATCCAACTCTCTAACAACCTCTTAAGAATAGGCTCACACAACTCACTTAGAGATTATCTCTACTTCTCAATACATTAGAAAACATATTAGATAAGTAGGAATCATATATTCCAACAAACTCCTTTAATGACTACTTATCTAAATATCTATGTGGTCATATCTTCATCTACTTTCTATTGTACCATTATTGATGACCATATAAAAATAAATCTATATACCAAAATACATGTGTCATCAGCCGCTGTAACTACCAGTTCTCTAGGAATCCTTTTCAGCTACATGGTTCATTCAACCATTCTTCCTCATACATGTACTTTTAACTTTAACTCCCCCTTCATCACATCATCATCAAACTTGGGTTTTTTTTTGTCTTACCCATAACCATGCTCTAGTTTTCTGGGATTACCCTCAATCATGCATCAGGTTTTCTCAGATTACCTGTAACCATACTCTGGGTTTTCTGGGATTACCCTCAACCATGCACTCTCAAGTGGTTTTGACCACAAACCATCCTTTACATAGTGATTTTTAGATCACCACGAACTTTTCACATTAGGGGGTATACAATGCCTCATGTACATAGAATTTTCTAGGACCACTACATCAAAATATCATAGACTTTCTTTCAATTATAGGTGTGACTCATTATAATATGGTCATGAGTCTATTTTAATTCACACAACTTTACCTACATTTGTTCATCATCCAATCTTAGCTACAATATAATGTATAATGTTGGTATATATGAGAATTGCATAAGGGCATATCAAGGAAAAGATATATGTTCATTCTTTGCATCAACATCAATGAAAATAATTTGATCGGGTCAGATGCTCTCGGCAAAAACAAATGCTCGCAATCGATTCTCCCCTGCTGCAGGAAACCTTAGAAGCCACAAGGCACTGTTTAGTACACGTTTCAGAATATGGCACCATGTGATGTAATGAAGATATCCGGATCCATTTTGTACAACTCATTAAAGCACGCAAACGAAAATTTATCTTCTGGCAAACCATAATCTGAACGTTTATGTTGGAAATTAAGATCCAAGACATCCTGATTTTTCTGCTTGTAATCATTGACAAAATAACAATGCGACATATGAACAATCTTTTCTGAATATACATGTGCAAAACGCATGGGAGAAAAAAACTCATCTGTCACCAAGTAATGAATGTACTCGGCACGAGTGGTTCGAGGAAATCCCATGTACGATACTTGTATTAGAACTGGTTGCATGGCAAAATTTTCATTTCGAGAGACCTTACTGTATCCATTCAAATTAACAAGAATCTGGATCTTATCTTCCACAATATTTCTTGCAATTAAATCAGAAGATAGAGAAGAAACGTCAAGAAAATGTCTTGCTTCTGCTTGTATGCGTTGTCTCCATTCAGTGCCATCACCTATCAAGAGTCACTGCGGATAAACATCTACACTGAAGATCTTGAAGGCTCCTTTCACTTTGGCAGCAATGGCTCCTCTAACCTTCAGCGGAGTTGCCAGTACGCAGATAGAACTCAATTGTGATACTCAGAAAAGTGAGTGGGGGACGACGACTATACCCACCTAAGCCAGTAACACTTCCACCTGCGCGTCCGCTGGAACCACCATACCAAATTCGTATGGCAGTCTCATGAGTCAGATCGGTGCAGCAAAAACACACAACACTTCAAATAACAGTGCTTGGAGTGATCGGATCCGTGCACACATGTTACAGCACGCAGTAGATAGCATATATGTTCCAGTATGAGAATGCAGATCGCAGCGAACACAACACGCAGAAAATGATCTCTTTGGAAAATGAACACACACGAGGATTCACACAACACAAAAATTTTCACACTAAACAATTACTCTACTCTCCACTCTCCACTGGGAACTCCCATGAGCTAGTCACGCCCAGCACTGACGGTCTGATATCATGATAAAATGGAAGAGTAGAGTATAATACACAAATATTTAATTATATGTTAAATAACAATATATTGGACTCTATTATATATAGAGGGCACAAGTTGTTATAAAATATAATGTATTATAAAGATAAATAGAGAGGTTGAGAGAATATCTCAACCACACATCAAACTAGGATCTCACAAATCCAACTCTCTAACAACCTTTTAAGATTAGGATCACACAATTCAAGTAGAAATTATCTCTATTTCTTAATACATTAACAAGCATATTAGATAAGTAGGAATTATATATTTCAACAATACACAATAAAAAAATGAAAAGCAAAAACAACCCAAGACACAGTAAAACTCAACCCAAAACCTAAACCCTAACATTTGTAAATATTCCATTCACGCTAAAGTGAAAAATGAAAGGCTTCCCTCCCACTCACAATTAAATCCTAGACACTCACAATGTAAATATCCCATGACACTCCAAATTTGGCATCCAAGGGTCTTCCCTCCCACTCACACATAAACCCTAGGAGATGTAAATATCCCATGGCACTCCAAACTTGGCATAGGGTAGAGTGATTTTAAAATTTAATTTTTATTTTTAATATACATAAATTAATCATATTAAAAATATTATTTTTTATTTTTGATTTTAAAATTTAATTTTTATTTTTAATATACATAAATTAATCATATTAAAAATATTA
>JZKD02S1932849.1:0-18523 GCA_000966675.3 Picea glauca
TTGAATTATTATTTGGTAATAATATGACTTCAAGTCTAGTTTGGAGAAATATTTGGCGCCATGGAGCTCATCTAATAACTCATCCACAATTGGAATTGGAAATTTGTCCTTTATCATAATTTTGTTTAATGCCCAATAATCATTACGAAGTCTATATAATCTGTCCTTTTTCCTAATAAGTATGACCAGAGCTTAGAAAGGACTCTTTCTTCATGTAATAACACCACAATCCAATAATCATTTAACCAAGCGCTCAATTTCTCTCTTATGTTGGTGAGACTGTCTATAGGATTTTTTTTTAATTGGTGTAGAACCGAGGATTAATTCTATGATGTGATCTCTCGAACAAGGTGGAGGAATCCCATGAGGAAGTTCCTGAAAAATGGTGTTATACTTTCCAAGAATTTTGTCAAATTTCTTGGTATCATAATTTTTTTCCTCTTTAGTAGTACCCTCTATTGCATAGTAGTGTAAGAAATAAGCCTAGGCTCCCTTTTTAATCATTTTTTTCCATTCTATTGGATGAGACTATTTGTGGGGGAGGACAGTTAATTCCATGCAATTTTTTATTTTCCCCATTTTGATAAAACCTTATAAATTGCTCTTGTAAGTTTAATACAATAGTACCAAGCATGGCTAGCCATTGTGCCCCCAAGACAATATCTACCCCTCTGATTGGCATAGCATACATAGGAGATTTTAATTTTTAGTCACTCATGGATTGTGATATCCCACGACTTGGACTTTAAATATTATTTCTGTTATTTTTTTTTTAGGAAATTTAATTATCTTTCCAAAAAAAGACAAATTGGTCGAGTGACCAAAATTTAATTGTAAGACCCTATTATTTTTATGGAATAAACACATATGGAAAAAGGGGCACATGTTGAAACATTTGTTAAAAAAGGGAGTTAGGAATCCAAAGGGGTTGGCCAAGTGGAAGCATAACTGAGACGAGATGTGGAGTTAACTTAACTTCAAAAACATACATTCCAGATTTATAGGAGAATATGTGAATAAGTGTACAGTTGAACCTGACAGGTGGTCACTGAGCAGAAGGCTCAAGACAAGTGTCACAATTCCTAGGAAAAATAAAATAATTCATGACAAGGGAATGGAATGCCATTATCAAGGGAGATTAATTGGATAACTGGAGAAAAGCTATGCGATAAACTATTTGACACAGTAAAAACTCAACAAAGATTACACATAGCAACCGGAACTCAAAATTATGCAAGAGGCCACATATGCATAACCTTGGATTCTAAACTCAGCTCGGGGTAACAGAGGTGATAGACACTCTAGTCTAATTTTGGGAGGAATAAGGTCTTCAACGCGTGGTTTCCTTAATGTTCCAGGTTTTATTTCTTGTGGTGAACATGCTCGTTAGAAATTGTTTACTTAAATGTTTATTGTGTTAGTGTACAAATTGAGTGATTAATTCTTTGGCTTAAACAAATTGGAACAATATTATAAATTTAATGCAAGGAACCGATGCATATTATATGATAGTATTAAAAAAATCATGCTTGATGCACAAGGAACCGATGCATATTATATGATAGTATTAAAAAAATCATGCTTGATGTACAAAGAACATAGGTATATTATATGTTCATATAGAAAGGAAATATAACAGTTTTTCTACTTACAAACATAATTATAATATCAATAATATATTATTGGTATCCATAGGTAAGAACCTAATTACAAATCTAAAGACTGAAATTTGGATAGGAAATTCGTATGGAAGGAAGATAACTCATTGAGATACAACATACAACTGGAAATGAATTATCTACATAGGAACTTATATATGTTTACCAATATACATATATAAACGAAAAAAAGAAATCATTACAAATTCAAGTAGAGTTCTCTATTCTATATTAAAAAGGGAATATCGTTACAGAGTATCCTGTAATATTCGAGGACAACTCGTTACCAAATTTAACGAGATAACCTAAGTATATATATATATATATATATATATATATTTGAAAATGGAAAGGTTACATACTGTATAGAATTCCAAAATGAGCAGAGTCCATTTATAAACTATATATCTAAGACAAAATAAAATCAATAGACAGAGTTTTACAATGGCATAGCATGGGTAGGCAGCAGTCTATGAAGCCACCCGACTTCTAGGAATATTACATTCAAAATATAATCGATCGATTAAATTCAGCATAAGTATTGAAACCCGAATACCTTTCTATACTTAGGTATTCCAAAGCTCCATGGTGACCATTGTCTCAGCACCTACAAAGGAATAAAAGAATGAGTTAGTAAGTTATATGAATCGATTAATCAAAGGAAAATTACATAAACAAATAGAGTAAATCTCATCCTGGAGGAGCAGAGCGTCGAAATATCTCCTTCAATTGCGGTAACCCACACCTGGATGTTCTGGGTCGATGGTTAACTAATGGGTACCCTCGCATCATCATAAGGGACCATCATTAGATATTACCCATGAATAAACTTCAAATAAAACTACAACATATGTACAAAATGCAAATCAAGTAAGGTCTGTATGAGCTTTGCCTACACGATATATCATAGTGGAAGTTCTAAAAATATAGACAAGGGTGTATAAAACAAGATGCAAGGTCTCAATCTTTAACCAAAGACGAGAAAAGGGAAAACATTCGATATTGTCATGGTAAAACCCGACTATTGATATTTCTGGGTACCGACGAGAAAACCCTAAGGCTAAGGCATAACCCTTTCGAAGCAGATATGGAAGAAAAACTATTGCAACCCAACATAAACCTTACATTCAATCCATAATAGGAAACAAATATGTATTAATAGGAAGTTGACAAGAAATAGGGCTAGATAAGTAAGATCCATTCCAACTACAAACAATTATCATTTCAGAGGGTAAAATGTAAGAAATGTTAATAATTTAAAAAACCCATAAAGTTACAGGAAAATATTGAATGATTAGGAGAGTATTCTTACCAGTCAAAGGCAATGATTTTGATTACGTTGGAAAGGTTCATAGAAGGCCTAGAGAAAACTATAAATGCCTGGAGCATTTCCCAACAACTTCCTAAGAAATGAAAACGAGAATGGGGCGTCTAAACCCGCATTCTGTAAACTCAAGAAAGGTGCAAACTCTTAGGAATCATACAGAGCTGAAGGAAGAAGTGAAGAATGCGGGAAAAATCTAAGTGTGGGAGAGTTAGGACAGTGAAAAGATTCACAAAAAAACCTAATGCACTACCAAATAACATGTATGCAAGATTAGGACAATGACCTTCCTCGAGATGGAAACCTCAAGATGTGGCCCATGTAGGACCTCTACATGATAAATGCTCCATGGAGAACGCAGGATAAAGAGGAGGAGTTGGTGAATTATTAATGTGAACATCTACCATAAAATGAGTTTAAAACCTCATAAAGTACCCAAATGAATTTCCTTGGGAATAAGCAGTCATGTCAAAGGACAGGTGTAACATGAACGAATGGGCTTACAATGATAGGTATTTCCAATTAAATTGTTTCATAATGTAATCGAAACCCGAGTTTATATATAAATAATTTACCATAAGACAACATTAAGAAAATGTATGGTATCAAGTAAATTAAAGACTATAAGTATAAGAACATGGTAACAACAAGTATAAACCTAAGAACATGGTAACAACAATTATAAACTATATTCATAGGAGAAGACTATAGCTAGCAATCCAATTCAACGAACATTTATATAGATCACCACTTAAGTAATATATTATAGGTTATCAAATATTGGTCTTAAGGGGATAAGACTTAGGATAACTCATATAAATATGATATATAATGGTGGACGCTAAAAACAATAAGACTTTTTAAAAGGCTATTTTAAGGTGATAAACGTTTTATCGTATAGGTATGTAGTCCCTATGATATTATCGTCATAATCAAAACATTGGAAGGATAATGAAATTTTTCGTATCATAAGAGAAACAAGGAAAACTATAAGATAGGTATAAATTAAATATTACAGAAATGATGACGAAGAACCATTAAAGAATATTATGGTTATTTATATATTAAAAAAAAAAATGTTACTGGAATTTAAGGTCTGTGACATAATGGTATCAGAGTTGTAGGTTATCGAACTTGGCCTTTATATGGGCTTTATCACAGCAAAAAGCTAACATGAAAAATTGTTTTGATTTTCTTCTTAACTATAGCAAGAAAAATAAATTGATTTTGCAGGAAAATGACAAAAGTACCTAAGGCTCAGGGAGAATAACATAATGAGGAGAATCTTGAACAAGGGAATGTAGGTGATGGACATCTCTGGGTGGATCTAAATAATGATAGGAATTTAGAAATTATAAATACATTAACAAATCTGAGAGAAGAAATGAAAACAATAAGAGAAGATAATGAAAAGATTCTAAAGACTCAAGAGGAACTAAATGCTATTTTGCTAGAGAAATTATGCAATCAAAATGTTGATAAAAATAGAGGACAAAATTCCAACATTTGTAAGATAGCACAAACAAAGAAGAAAGTGAGAAAATTGGAGTATCATGAATCTGAAACAGTGTCAGTATACAAGGATACAGAGGAAACAAAAACGTCTACTAAAAGTAGTTCTAGTCATAAACAGAAGACCAAAAAGAAACCTAAACAACACGATGAAGTTATGGGAGAATTTAAGAAGATTAAACCACCAACCTTCAATGGGGAAGTGGAAATTGGTGAAGAAGTAGAGGCATGTCTCTCTGGCATGTAGAAATATTTTCAAATCTACAATTACTCAAGTGAGCTTAAAGATTGGGTGGCTATTTACAATCTGGCGGAAAAAGTAGACATATGGTGGCAGGATATTAAAAGAGTCAAAAATATTAAGGAAATAAAAATTACTTGGAAAACCTTTAATAGATATTTCAAGAAAAAATATATGTCTAAACAATATTATGAGGGAAAATCCGAGTTGTATGAACTAAAATTGGGAAATATTACCATGAAAGATATATATAGTAAGTTTATAAGTTTACTACGGTATGTACCTTATATAGTGGATGGAAAACCAAAGATTCAGTGATTCTTAAGTATATTACCTAGTTCTTATAAAGATCGAATTGAGTTTGATAACCCAAAAACTTTGGAAGAAACCATGAGGAAAGCCAAACTCTTTTTTGAACAGTATAAAAACAGAAATGAGAACTCAAGGAATTGGAATGGGAAAACGATTGAGAGGTTTGACCCTAAGAAGAAAGGGGGATCTTACTCTAATAAGAATGATGATAAGAGATTTCATGGAGGTAATAAGTTCAGAATAAGTAAACCTGTCAATCAACCTAAAAATAAAGGCAACAAACCACCAACCTTCTTCAATAAATAAGCTTCCCAAAAAGAGATAGTGAAATGTTGGAAATGCAATGGTCCTCATTACTATAAATATTGTCCTCTGAGGAAGAAGGGAAATAACAATGTGAAAATAGTACAAGAAGCAACTACAGTTGGTGAGTTGGCCAGGTCTACACCAAAAATCATCATAGCCTTGGAAAATTGATAGGAAGATCATCAAACTTAAATGGTAGAAATTGAAGGTATGATATATAATCAACCAGTTATTGTTTTGATTGATCTAGGTGCTAGTTTAAGTTATATTTCACCAAGAGTTGTAGAAATATGTAAATTGCATAAAGAAAATTTGAAAAGTCCTGGTTAGTACAATTAGCTACATGAACGAAAAGAAGAATTACATATGTTGTTAAAAACTGCGAACTTGATATGAACAAATTCAAAAAACAGATAGACTTAAACATATTACCTTTAGGGTCTTATGATGTGCTAATCGGTAATGATTGGCTGGAAAAATTTAAAGTGGTGTTAGATTGTTACAATAAATCATTTACATGTGTAGATGAGAGGAGTAACATTATAAACATTAAAGGAGTATCAAGACCTATTAGTATTAGAGAAATAAAATCTTTACAAGTTAAAAGATGCATCCAAAAAGGGTGTAAAATACGTGTTGTACACATAAATTATAATGAAAAAGAGGAAAGTAAAAATGAGATAGATAACTTTCCCTTATTACAGGAATTTCCGGATGTATTCCAGGATATTCTCAGAATACCTCCTAAAAGAGAAATAGATTTCTCCATAGACCTAATACATGGAGTAGTACCTTCTTCAAAGGTTCCTTATAGGATGAATATCCTATAGTTAAATGAATTAAAAAGTCAATTGCAAGAATTGATAGATAAGGAATATATCCGACCAAGTGTGTCTCCATGGGGAGCACCAGTACCCTTTTTTAGAAAGAAAGATGGAACTTTACGTCTCTGTATTGATTACAGATAAATTAATAAAATGACTATTAAAAATAGATACAAATTACCTTGTATCGATGATCTATTCGACTAAGTACGGGGAGCTATAATATTTTCTAAGATTGACTTATGTTTTGGTTATCATCAAGTTAGGATAATAGATGAAGATATTTATAAAAATAACTTTTAGAACGAGGTACAGACATTATGAATTTGTCGTAATACCTTTTGTACAGACTAATGCCCCAACCTCATTCATGTTCTTGATGAACAATATTTTGGGCAAGTACCTAGATAAATTTGCAATTGTTTTTATAGATGATATACTCATTTATTCAAAGGATGAAAAGGATCATGAAGAACACTTAAGAATAGTATTACAAATACTAAGAGAACATAAATTATATGCAAAGCTAAGTGTCAATTTTATAAAGACCAAATTCAGTGTTTGCGACATATAATTTCCAAGGAAGGTATAACAGTTGATCTGGACAAAATAAAGGCTATAATGAATTGGCCCGAACCTAAAGATGTTTCAGACATAATATCATTTATGGGTATAACTGGCTATTACAGGAAGTTTATTGAATTTTTCTCTAGGATTGTGTATCCTATAACACCGTTACAAAAGAAAGGAACTAAGTTCATCTGGTCCAAAAAAATTCAAGAAAGCTTTAAGAAGTTTAAATGACTCTTAACTATAGCTCCTCTATTAAAATTGGTATATCTAGATAAGGATTTTGTAGTATGTACAGATGCATGCCGCAAAGGACTTGGCGATCCGTTAATGCAAAAAAATCATGTAATACATTATGAATCTTAAAAATTAAAGAAACATGAAGAAAATTATGTAACTCATGATTGGGATTTGGCTGCAATAACAAATGCATTAAATATGTGGTAGAACTATCTGGTAGGATGAATTTTTTTATTGTTAATAGATAACATCGCTCTGAAATATCTGTTTGATAAACAAAATTTAAATGTTCCCCAAGCAAGGTGGTTATCATTCTTAAGAGAGTATGATTTTGAGATAAAACACATAAAGGAAAAATAAAATAAGGTGGTAGATTCATTAAGTAGACATGGAAATCCGATCTATACAGTTACTAGCAGTAATTATAAAACAAATTTAGAAGAAAGGGTAAGAATAGCAGCTGAAAAAGACCTAGAAGATCAAAATATCAAGTTAAAGATTACTAATAATTCAGCAGGAATAGAAGAATCAGACTTTAGATTCTCGAAAAGTGGATTGTTAATGTATAAAAACAAATTATATGTACCAGAAACTAATGAAATTAAGTTATTAATTCTAGATGAATTGCATAAGAAACCATATTCTCAACATCCAGGTTACCAGAAATTAATTACTATGTTGAGAAAATAATTATATTGGACAAACATGAAAGGCGAAACAATTGAATATCTAGCTAGGTGTTTAGAGTGTCAACAAGTTAAGGTTGAACACCAAAACCCGACTAGACTACTACAACCTTTACCCATTCTGGAATGGAAATGGGAAGTGATAAGTATGGATTTTATTACCAGATTACCTAGAAGTAGTAAACAAAATTACTCAATTATGGTTGTAGTGGATAAACTGAGTAAGGCAACACACTTTATACCAGTAAAATCAACCTACAAGGCTATTAATATAGCAGAAATATTCATGAAGGAAATATTTAGGTTACATGAAATTCCTAAAGTTATAACATATGATAGGGGTGTTAAGTTTATTGGTAATTTTTGGAAGTCTTTATTTAAAGGGTTAGATACCCAATTGAATTTCAACACTGCATATCATCCACAAACGGATGGGAAAACTAAAAGAACTAATCATATTCTTGAAGACATGCTTAGAATGTATGTTATGGATAGCCCTGGTAAATGGGAAGAATATTTTTACTTAGTTGAATTTTCTTATAATAACCATTGTCAAGATTTAGCGAAAATTAGTCCTTTTGAAATTTTATATGGTAGAAAATGTAATACACATGTTTCATGGAGTAATCCTGTAAATAGATCGATGATGGGACCAGATATGTTAAAAGACATGGAACTAACAGTGAAACAAGTACAACAGAACTTGAAAGTAGCTCAGGACAGGAAAAAAAGTTATGATGATGCAAAAAGGAATCCAAAAGAGTTCAATGTTGGAGATCATGTGTATATTAGAGTTAAACCTAAAAAGAGGTTTTCACGATTGGGCAGGTATACTAAGTTAGAACCTAGATATTGTGGCCCATTCGAGATACTTGCTCGAATAGGACCAGTACCTTATCAAGTTGCACTTACATCTACGGTAAAAGTACATGATGTGTTTCATGTTTCATTATTGAAAAAGTATATACATGACCCTACTCACGTTGTTGATTGGAAAATGATATAGGTGGAACCCATGGGTGAGTTCCCAGTAGAGCCAGATCTTATTCTCAACATGAGGGAACTTACACTCAAGGGAGATGAATTGGATAGTTGGAGAAAATCCATGCGATAAACTATTTGACACAGTAAAAACTCTACAAAGATTACACACAACAACTGGAGCTCAAAATTCTGCAAGAGGACATAGAGGCAACCCCTTGGATTATGAACTCAACACGGGGGTGACAGAGGTGACAGAGACTCTAGTCTAAGGTTGGGAGGAACATGGTCTTCAACGTGTGGTTTCCCCAAAGTTCCAAGTTTTATTTCTTGTGATGAACATGCTCATTAAAAATTGTTTACTTAAATGTTTACTGTGTTAGTGTACACATTATGTGATTTAATTCTCTGGCTTAAAAAAATCAGAACAGTGTTATAAATTTAATGCTTGATTCACAAGGAACCGATGCATATTATATGATAGTATTAGAAAATCCGTATTGGAAGGAACATAACTCATCGAGATACAACATGCAACTTAAAGGGAAAATTATCTACATAGAAACTTATATCAGGTTTACCAATATACATATATAAACGGAAAAAGAAATAATTACAAATTCAAGCAGAGTTCCTTGTTCTATATTAAAAAGGGAATATTGTTATAGATTACTGTGTAATAGTCGAGGAAAACTCGTTACAAATTTAACAAGATAACCTATATATATGGAAAGGTTACATACTGTATAGAATTCCAAAACGAGAAAAGTCCATTTATAAACTATATATATAGGACAAAGGAAAATCAATAAACAGAGTTTTACAATGGCATAGCATGTGTAGACAACAGTCTATGAAGCCACCCGGCTTCTAGGAATATTACATTCAAAAGATAATCGGTCGATTAAATTCTGCAGAGGTATTGAAACCCGAATACCTTTCTGTATTTGGGTATTCCAGAGCTCCATGGTGACTCTTGTCTTGACACCTGCAAAATAATAAAAGAATGAGTTAGTAAGCTATATGAATCATTTAATCAAAGGAAAATTACATAAACAAATAGAGTAAATCTCACCATGGAGGAGAATAGCATCGAAATATCTCCTTCAATTGTTGTAACCCGCACCTGAATGTTTTGGGTTGACGTTTAATTGATGGGTACCCTCGCATCATCATAAGGGACCACCATTAGATATTACCCAAGAATAAACTTCAAATAAAACTACATCATATGTACAAAATGAAAATCAAGTAAACACTAAGGTCTACGTGAGCTCTGCCTGCACCATATACCATAGTGGAAGTTCTAAAAATATAGATAAGGGTGTATAAAACAAGATGCAAGGTCTCCATTTTTAACCAAAGACGAGAAAAGGTCAAACATTCGATCCCGTCATGGTAAAACCTGACTATTGATATTTTTGGGTACCGACATGAAACCCCTAAAGCTAAGGCATAACCCTTTCGAAGAAGATATGGAAGAAAAACTATTGCGACCAAGGGTAAATTAAGGATGGAAAATTATATTAAAATGTAGAAACCTGGGCTAATCTTACTAGTCCTTAATATGAAAATGTAAAATGTTTGGTTGTAGTTTTGTAAAACTATTCAAGTTTATAAGGATTTTATATAGTTTCTATAAAATTTTGGCAATTTTTAAGGTAAAATAAGTTTATTCTATGGAATGTGGGTGAATCGTTTTTAGAAAAAATGGAAATTGGCGAATCGTTTTTTGGGAAAACCCATGGAAAACTATCCCATTTGCGAAATTTAGCCCCTAAAATCATTTATGATTACGACCCAACATAAACCTTACAGTCAATGCATAATAGGAAACAGATATGTATTAACAAGAAGTTGATGAGAAATATGACTAAAGAAGTAAGATCCATTCCAACTACAAATAGTTATCATTTCAAAGGGAAAAACGTAAGAAATGTTAATAATTTAAGCAACCCATAAAGTTACATGAAAATCCTGAATGATTAGGAGATTCTTCTTACCAGTCAAATGATTCGATCGTGAATATGTTGGAAAGGTTCAATGAAGTCCCGAAGAAAAATATAAATGCCTGGAGCATTACCCAACAACTTCCTAAGAAATGAAAACGTGAATGGGGCATCTAAACCTGCATTCTATAAACTCGAGAAAGGGGCAAACTCTTAGGAAGCATACATAGCCGAAGGAAGAAGTTAATAATGTGGGAAAAATCTAAATGTGGGAGAGTTAGGACAATGAAAAGATTCAAAAGAAAACCTAATGCACTACCAAACAACACGTATGAAAGATTGGGACAACGACCCTTCTCGAGATAGAAACCTCAAGACATGGCGCATGCAGGATCTCTGCATGATAAATGCTCCACAGTGAACGTGGGATAACGAGGAGGAGTTGGCGAAGCATTATTGCAAAAATATACCATAACACAAGTTTAAAACCTCATAAAGCACCCAAATGAATTTCCTTTCAAATAAGCAGTCATGTTGAAGGATAGGTGTAACGTGAACGGACGGGCTTACAACAATAGGCATTTCCAATTAAATTGTTTCATAATGTAATCGAAACCCAAGTTTATATATAAATAATTTACCATAAGACAACATTAAGAAAATGTACGGTATCAAATAAATTAAAGACTATAAGTATAAGAACATGGTAACAACAAGTATAAACCTATAGTCATAGGAGAAGACTATAGCTAGAAATCAAATTCATCGAACATTTATATAGATCACCACTTAAGTAATATATTATAGGTTATCAAATATTGGTATTAAGGAGATAAGACTTAGGATAACTCATATAAATACGATATATAGGACAATAATAATAATAAGACTTTTTAAAAGGATATGTTAAGGTTATAAAGGTTTTACTATATAGGTATGTAGTCCCTATGATATTATCGTCATAATCAAAATGTTGGAAGGATAATGAAATTTTCTGTATCATAAGAGAAACAAGGAAAATTATAAGATAGGTATAAAAGTAAATATTATAGAAATGATGAAGAAGAACCATTAAAGAATATTATGGTTATTCATATATAAAATAAAAATAAAATAAAATTTTACTGGAATTTAAGGTCTGTGACATGGATATTTCTACCTTGTGGAATTTCCCATCACATGACATAGTCCTATTTTCCAGGATGGAGACTTGAAATTCAGAGGTAGGATGAATGAATATGTTAAATTGCCTTGCTATATTTGTATCTATAAAGTTATTTCAACTTCCACTACCGATGATCACTGTTACTTTAGTTTTCTTAACATTTCCATAAAGTTTCAAAGTTTGGGGTTGAGAAATACATGTCATTGCAGCAACAGAGAGTGTTGGATTTGCATTTTGATTCCCTCACTCATGGAGATTTTTTGAGTCTTCATTATTTGTTTCTTCATCGGATGAATATATGTCCCATGCTTCTTCGTCCTTGTCATTGTCACTCTTGTCTATTTCGCAATGAAAAAACTTTTTTCTTTGCACTTATGGCATGGTTTCCAATTAGGTTTGTTACATTTAAAACATCGGTCCTTAACCTTATCTTGTATCGTGTTTGGTGGTGGTGTCCTTTTGTGAGGGGGAATGTATTTGGAGCTAGAGTCTTCAAGTGAGCACCATGCTGTCTTTTGATATACTTTAAGTTTATTTTCAACGATTTTAGCTTTCTGGCGAGCTTGCTCAATATCTTTATTGTCAAGTAGTTAGAGTTCATTTTGGATATTTTCCTTCAATCCTAATAAGGCTATTTGCAGTAGCCAATCTTCTAATATCTAAGGTACATGAGTGGCTAACACATGTAGATCCTGAAAAATTCTTCCACTGTACGGGACTATTGTGATTGGGTGAATTTAGCAAAACCCCCTTTTTCTTCTATGTCGAGAAAACGTAGGAAGAAGTTATTTTTTAATATAACCCAGTCTCTTGCTAGAGATTAGGATTTTTCTCTCCACCATAGGAGCCAAACATAGGGAAATTCTTTCAGATGTATAGATGCGACATTAATTTTTCTTCATCATCAGAAATCTGGTAATACTTGAAGTACTTCTCAATTTTATTTACCCATCTTGTTGCTTGTTTTTCATCTGATCCATCGAATTCTAGAACAATAATATTCGCCTTAGGCATGCCATTATTAGACGTCCCCATATTAGGCGAGTAATGTGATTGGTGAGGCCCCCACTACGAAGTTGAGTTACCTGGGCTTCTACTCTCGTTTGTGATTGATTCAAGCTCTAATCTCATGTCATGGTAATTTTTGTTGCATTCTGCTAGTTCTTCATTTAGTTTGTCAATTTTGGCATCAAATGAAGTACTTACTTGATTTACAAGGCCTGTGAAAATCTATTTAGAGTTTTCGCTTAGCTCTAGCGTGGGGGAAGTGTCGTCCTCTGTATTTTTCTATGCTTCTCTCAGCTTTCTCCTGATGTTGCTCATGTATAGTTTGATGTATTAAATATTTATTATATTTAATATTTTAATATTAAATATAGGGTATGGTATCAACTGGAAGGAAAATCGTGGAGGGAAAGTTAAGGTTCTAAGGTTTGGACGAAGAAAAAATAGTGGAGGGGGACAGAGGGATCCATGGGGAGAGGGTGGCAGGTGTTAGAATATAATGGATGTGCTCATTTAACCATATACAATATCACTATTGTCACCCAACCATAGGATTAAGCCACCCCCGAGCACCTTAACCTTGACAAAGAATCATTCTGGAAGCAAACCCTAGGATAGATAGCCAAGAAAAGGTGGTACACCTTTCTCCAAGGATAGCGCACCAAGAAAGAGTAACAAGAACTGATCAAATAGTCCAAACCATAACCAAGAGATAGTCCAAGCCAAAACCAAAATCTGCTTTCTACAGTAGCTGCAATGACATATCTTCTCCAAACTTGCGCACAAATTGGCCAACTACAGTGTGCACAAGTGTTGCTTTTGCAATTCTGAGAATGTTGGATAGAATGAAGACTGGCCTCCTGTATTTATACTAATTATGGCAGACTGCCTGGGCCGAATTCTCATTATGGGTACTAATTCTTTAGTATATATCATTTCCTTTAGCCGACTTCTTCTCTTGGAGGCTAATAACCTAATACAAGTCATTCTCTTGAGCCGACTTGTCTTCTAGGGTTATTAACCAACTATTTATGGTTTCTTCTTGCTTCCTGGAATATTCTAGTCTGGTCAAGTTTGCACATGGAGGTAAATACCTCCCGCAACTACCATAATATCAACACTCACTCCTAGCTAGGGAGGTATTGAAGGTAATGTTCTTGAGCACAAACATACCATTCACCCGGAAGCATCAACATAGTCGTATAGACTATATCATGATTAGATCATGAGAGCCATCATCACTATCAGTGTCATCAGCTGTATCATCTCTCGAAACCATACTCCATCTGAGTAAACAGACATGATGTTAGATAAGTCACTCACTCCACAGAGTGACATAAGAGCCATTCTTCTAATGTGGACATATGTCCTAGAATAATGAATGTCCTAGACCATTTTTTGTCTAGGGAATCTTTGTCCATTGATCATCCATCTAGCTAATAATCATTTCCAACACTCATAATAGTTTTCAAGGCAATCAGAGTAATCTCATTCAATAGAACACAACTGTTTCTATCCATAGTAGTACACAACTACAATCCAGTGGTACACTTCCACACCAAGTAGCACACAGATTCTTGATCAGTGACACATAGTCACAATCAATGGAACACATCCACCACAGTAGTATACATATATTGTCTAGAGACATATAGTCTCCATAACAATCATATCATCTGATGTCAACCTGCACAAAAAACATTGTTATGATATAAACTGAATCATCTGGGGCATTCATCCACTCACATCTGTGATATCTGGAAGAGTATCTTCCCTTAGAAGGTTAAAACTCAATGATGATCTATCTGGACTATTCTTCTCAAGCAAGGAAGAAAAACTTTCCCGATTTTTGAGCCCGGGCAATTCACCTATCCTGGCTATTCCTCCGACACTAAACAAAGTGCAACCTGGAGAGAATCAGTCTTCCCTAGGGAATGCTTGTCCCTTATTGTTGAACCTGGACCATTCACCTATCTAGTCCATTCCTCCATCACTAAACAAAGTGCAACATGGAAAGAATGAATCTTCCCTAGGGAATGATTGTCTAGACCATTTCCTAAGGAAATGACTGTCCTGCACCAACCTCCAAAATGGACCATTCTTTGAAACTTCTCACAATTATGAACTTCGAAAGAATGATTGTCTGGTGAGGTAGACCAGTCTTCTTGACCACTAATGAGAGTGATTGTCAAGAAGAGAGACTGTCCTAGACCATTCCCCCACACTGGACACAAGGGGAATCGTTTCCTATGGTACATCAGTAATCCATCAAACCATTTTCATTGTGAAAATGATCGTTCGATCTGGACCATTTTCCAAAATGGAAAATGCTTGTCTGTCAGAAATCTCAAACCACTTTTCGAACTGGAAAGGAACTACTCATCCTGGACCATTCTTCGAACTTGAAAAATGACTATCAATAAATCAATAACACATCAGTGCTCCCTCCCAACCTAGGATTCATCTCTTCCTTTTTCAATAAGGAACTCATCTCCACGAGCTCCAACTTGAGTACGCAAACTCTTTCATATTGGATAGAGGCTTTACCAAAATATTTGCTTATCTGCTCATCTATGGAGATATATATTGGAGAACCACTTCTCTTTTTTGGACTTCATCACAAATAATGTAATGCTTGATCTCAATGTACTTCGGTATTTCTGGAACACTGGTTTTCTTTGAAGGCTTCATATAGCTGTGATCATTACAGTATATCATAGTTGAATTCATTTCTTTTGTTTTTTGCTAGATCATAACATTGTGGAAAGGCTCAAACTGGAACATATCCATGTGGCACTTCTTCTCTCATCATCCTGGACCTATGAGTAACCATTCTGACTTTTATCATAGAAGATTTTCACCACGCTTATGCTGTGCATGAGAGGCTTTGCACCAAGTTGTTTGAATCCAAACAAAATTTTCTTCCATCTGCATACAAGAGTCTCTTTCTGGTATACCTCAAAGCCTTGAGGTTTCTCTACATATTCTCTTTGTTCAATTATAGTCTTTGCATTCATATGATGTAAACTCCAAACCATGGATATTGCAGACGATATAATGGCTCATGTAGAAGTAAGTCTGGTTTACTTGGAATAAGCAATCATGATAGTCTTCTCCCTCCATCTGGGAGAACCTATAGTTCTGGATCTTGCAATGCTTACATTCATAAGTCTTCCATACATTGTTCTTCATTACAACTTTCATTTCCTCTTCTTGATTTCTTTTAGTGAGTTCACGTCAGACTGGTACTCTTGTGATTCTTGATACAATGACTGGTTCTTCTAGTTTTTCTTTCTCTCTTGGAATCTTCATGTTCTTCATCATGTTTCTCTTTAGCTTTTGGGTCCATGGAGTTTTTTATAGATTCCATGCCCTGAAGATTCCAACTTATTCCTTTCATCATATGATCATGGCTGTGGATGGAAAATCATGGATACTTTTAAGGCTTCTTTTCGACGAAGACTTATTCTAAATTCAAACTGAACATGTCCTTCTTTTCATGGTTGCTACCATGGATATATACTTCACCATCTTCAATGGATCATAGGATTAGCTCCCTCCTAATCCTTCCTTCATGTATGAATTCATGCTTTTCTTTTGGAAGTATATAATTGGCTCCCTCCATCTAACAGAGTCCACACTTTCATCTGCATCCTTATTACCTTCTGTAAAGTGGCATAAGTCTTTCTCCAATTTCCTATTGATTGTTGACTTCTTTCTGTCTTTAAACTTGGGTTCCACAATATTTCCTTTCATGATATCCAACACTTTATTCTTGGAAAGGATGAGATCAATCCTTGTTTTCCATGCTCTGAAATTAGAATCCCCTTCTAACTTTTTTTCTGACTTCATAGAGTAAGTCATGTCTGCTTTGACTTGGTCAACCCTAGTTTTGACCAAAAACTCAAACTTGATGTCTTATCTTGTTGAGAGTACCAGGAGATGCGCTAGGATAGGGCACACTAGTATATCCATAAATTAGGTCAATCCCTTCACTTAAGGTGCTTTAACGAGAGGGTTAGGGTTTCTACAACTGCACCTGCTAGTAACCCTAGCGACAGTGCTTTAGTAACTGCTCCTGCTATAAACTCTAGCGACAGTTCTTTAATGAACTTAGTATCCTTATAGATATTCTCCCTTCCAATGGTTAGAATGAATGAAGGAGTTGTGGGCCCATAACCTATTAGAATATAATGGATGTGCTTGTTTAACCATAGACAATATCGCTATTGTCACCCAACCATAGGCTGAAGCCACCCCCGAGCACCTTAACCTTGACAGAGAATCATTCTGGAAGCAAACCCTAGGCTAGATAGCCAAGCAAAGGTGGTGCACCTTTCTCCAAGGATAGCACACCAAACAAGAGTAACAAGAGCTGATCAGAGAGTCCAAACCATAACCAAGAGATATTCCAAGCCAAAACCAAAATCTGCTAGCTGCAACAATTGCAACGACATCTCTCCTCCAAAATTGTGCACAAACTGGCCAATTGCAGTGTGCACAAGTATTGCTTCTGTAGTTCTGGGAATGCTAGCTAGAATGAAGACTAACCTCCTGTATTTATACTAATTTTGGTAGACTTCCTCGGTCGACTTCTCATTCTAGGTACTAATTCTTTAGTATATATCATTTCCTTTAGCTAACTTCTTCTCTTGGAGGCTAATAACCTAATGCAAGTCATTCTCTTGAGCCAACATGTCTTTTAGGGTTATTAACCAACTAATTAGGGTTTTTTCTTTCTTCCCAGAATATTCTATTCTCGTGAAGTTTACACGTGGAGGTAAATACCTCTTGTAGCTACCATAATATCAACAACAGGAGGGTCGTGAATGGACCTAATAGGGTGGTTGAAGAATTCGAATGGAGGGGAGGGTTGAATGGATCTGATAGGCGTGAATAAAGAATTTGAATGGAGGGTAGCGAATGAGGAGGGTCAAATCGAATGGACAAGGGGCAAATGAGGAATTTGAATGGAGGGGAGAGTTGAATCGATATGATAGGGTTGAAAGGGAGGGATAAATGGGAAAAATCGAGGAAGAATGGAGGGAAAAATGGGCAAAATCGAGGGTGAATGGAGAGCGAAATGGGTGAAATGGGCGAAATGCAAGTTGTGAGAGGAAGGGACTCCGAATGGAGGTCAAAATGGGTTGTGGAAGTGGGAGTGCATGTGACAGGAACTGTGTGAGGTCGCATATGGGAGTGGGAGAGGGACTACAGAGGAGGCAAGAAAAATGGAATGCTATGATATCAATTGTAACGATGAANAATGGAGAGCGAAATGGGTGAAATGGGCGAAATGCAAGTTGCGAGAGGAAGGGACTCTGAATGGAGGTCGAAATGGGTTGTGGAAGTGGGAGTGCATGCGAGAGGAACTATGTGAGGTCGCAGATGGGAGTGGGCAAGGGACTACGGAGGAGGCAAGGAAAATGGAATTCTATGATATCAACTGTAACGATGAAAGCAAAATGCAACAGTAAATGTATTCAATAACATATAATATTCTTTATTCGATGATAAATTTTAGTGTACAAAATGTGTATATATACACGTAATTGGGTAAAGTCACGTCTCTTTATGAAAAAGAGTGAAACTTTATGTTTTAATTAGTTTTAAACATAATATATAAAAAAATATATATTACAGAGGGATCGAGGAGGGAGGGAGAGAGAGAGGGAGAATTAGAGGGTGGGAGAGGGAGAAAGATAGAGTGAAGATAGAGAGAGTGAATGGGGTAGAGAGAGATAGAGAGG
>JZKD02S1932849.1:19930-33707 GCA_000966675.3 Picea glauca
TTTATTATTTATTTATTTTATATTGTATATTTGAATCTATATCAGTGTGGTGTGTAAATTTTTTTAAATGGGTGAAACTATAAAAAGTTATAATATTGACTTATGTATTTTAAAACTTGGATATATGTTAATATAAAAATAAATTGAAAACTAGAGAACGATATTATTTTTAAAAAATACATGTCTTTTTGGAATCTATGTGAATGGGATATGAAATTGTGCAACCTATTTAAAAATAATGTCAAAAATAGAGATATGGAAAAGGATTCGTTTAAATGAAGGTTTCATTGTTTTTACAGCATGGTTCACCGTGCTCATCATGCCAAAACAAAATTTGAGCAATCAACTCAGCAAACATGTAGGTGAAAATTTTCAATCCCACTGAGAAATTTGAATTTCTAGAAACATACACATGTTATAAAACGTATGTGTTTTCCTAGAAGATGTAGATGTTCTTTTTTCCATGCATCATTTCAAAACATACAATTAAAATGCTCCCGGTCCCTTTTTTTCTAAGGAACAAATCAAATTTGGTCAGCGGAAAGACTTATTATTAGCTTGAAGGATAGTAGTTGTTACCTCATGGAGAAATATCCATTTTTCCTAAAATTTTTGAATGGAAGATAGATCAACTTTGAGCCTTGTGGTTGATAAGACTAAGAGAATGTCATGGTTGGTTCTATAGAGAATGTTGTGGATAGTCAAGTGACAAGACAAGTGAGATGGATGTATCTCAACCTCCATGCAACTCCTCAAGGCCCCACCTCTACCTCAGCCTCGCTTCAACCCTCTGATGTCCACACCCTACACGCATCTAATCCTAAGGGTAGCTAGCAACCCCGGGGGAAGAAAAAGAACAAAAAAAAGAAAGGGACCGATGAAATAAAGAAAATTACAATAATAATGTTGGTAGGAGAAAGACAGATAAAAAGAAGATCAAATTCCCTTGCAATCTCTATAAGGAGGATTATCTAACACATTAATGCCCCAAGCTTGAGGAGGCCCAATGACTATTGACACAACCAAATTCCCACCAAAAACTTACCATGTTGAATAACCTTTTTCTTCCTCACACCTAGTTGGTTGTTGGATTCCAAAACAACCAAGGTTACACCTCCAAAAGGGAGGGCAACCAAAGGGCTCAAACAAGGAAGCAATTAATATTAATAATTTAATAGGTGTAGTTAATATTTTTTTATTAATATTTAATATTAATAATTATGTTAATGCATAAAGAAGACATTGCATACTCAATTCTCTTATATGTATATATTCATTCTATATCGATATACTTTATGATATGGAATTGGATTGGAGTTAGAATTTTCTTATAGGAAATCATGGAAATGGAAATGGAAATGGAAATGAAAATTGAAATTGAAATTGAAATTGAAGTGAATTTTTTATTTTTTTTAAATAATATAAAGAAAAGAAGGAATATATATAAATAATATTTATTATAAATACATATGTTAATTAGTTTAGATTGGTGGTTGAGATGAATGATTGTTGTTAATTAGTTAATTAGTTCTTAACTAGTATATTATTATAATGGTTTTAAGCTTTCTTGTTGACCAATCTAGGTTTATCCTAGGTACCATTCTTGGTAGTTGGGAGAAATGATTGATATCCTTTCACCTAAATCCAATTCATATTGTTGCAATGGCTTCAAACCTTGCTGTTGAATAGCCCAATTCCCACTAGTAATATGCTAAACTCATAACTCATATATTATTATAATAATTTAAACCCTATTGTTGAGTGTTCTTGTGCTCAATTTACCCTCATTATCATCGTCAAAATGAGAAGAGAAGAATTGCTCAAAGGATAAACGCATTCAAAACCAAAAAATTGTATGGAGATAGATTTATAAATGCATATGCATTTAAACTTATACCTTATAATAAAAAGAAATTACTTACAATTCACGAGGTTTCTCAGATTTAATATTTATGCATTTTCCACGCATTTTCAAGTAAATAACTTATATGGTACGGAGAAAATAGGTAAAAGGCATCGAAAATAAAGTTTTTATTATTAACGAATCTTTTAAATTATTATAAAAAAGTTATGATTAATAAATTTAAAATTGTATGAATATTGTGTTTTGATATTTAAAATAAAATTATTTAAAATTATTTTAAGTTTTTTTTGTTATTTATTATTTTTTTAAAGATATTGGAAATTTTTTAAGTATTTATATAAAACTAAATACAAATTTATACAATATTGAGATAAAATTTAATAATTTTTTTTTTTATAAAATGATCTTCACATGGAAGAATTTTAAATATGCACAGGTCTTGAATTATAAGAATACAATGATTCAGGTGATATGTCATATTCTAAGACATTTACAAGTTGATTGTTTCCATGCTCGAGCTCATCCTTCAGGAAAAAATGAACCAAATCAAAACCAAAGAGAGAAATTTTCGAAGGAATAGAGTTTAGATATTGATCTTGCTCAAAATGAAGAAAATAAATCAAGTCTACAAGTGTAGTTTAGAGAATCCATTTATCTTTCGGAGGATAAAGTAAAAGAAAAGGATACAATATTTTCCCCATCCAAGGAGGTCAAGCTAACACTTTAGATAGAACAACACACTATCATGACATTGATATATTTGATCTCCCAACTTTTTACTTATTTATACTCATAATTAGTTAATGTGGCTCCTCCTATAGAAGAATGTGATCCAGATTTATGAGCGGAATGAAATGAAACCACAGTTTTATAATATTAACACAAAGACACGATGAACAATAACAGAGATACAGTAAAACTTGTCTTCTATTAAATAAGAAATATGTTGAAAACTGTAAAATGCAGACTGAAAACAAGCTTGCTAGAATGGTGGCAACTTATTTCTGAGAAGAGATGTGATGACTATGCTCATTCGCAAGAAGATGAGTACAATGAGGCTCTGAAGGCATTTTTACAATAAACATGAATGTCAAAATCCTATACATCCAAAAACCTAACCCTAGGAGATGAAGCGCCAAAAGTCATGTGGGCCCCGTTGGGGTAAGTTAGTACATCAACTTCCGAGGGTCGTAACTTTTGCATGTGATCTCCGTTTAGGGTGCACGATAGCTCGTTGGAAAGGTATTGATGAGGAGATTAATTTGGGGGGATAAATCAAAGACTTTGGTCATCATTGAGGTGCCTTATCATGAAAAAACGTTGTTTGGATCCTCAAAATGGACCCAGAAGTTTGGGAACTGAAAAATTACAAAAAATAGTAAGTTGCCAAAAAAAAAATTGAGCCAGTTGGAAAAGGTGGGTGGCTACTCAGATCCTTTTGGATCAATCCTCCCCCCTTAGGAAGCAATGATCTCCATTGCATTGAGTGTCCCCATCAGATGAGCAAATTTCTATTGAATTTGGCCCCGAGTGAGCCACTTGCTTTGGTGTAGGAGTTGTCCTGCTTTAACAACCTGATGAAGTTGGATCCTTTATTAGCGAGTTACCTTGATTTGTATGTCCACGATCTGATTAGTGGATTCATGTTCCATGCATTCAGGGTTGAGCTCTGTTGGTGTCAATTGTTCTACTATCTCTGAGGTGTCTAATAATGGTGGAAAATAAGACCGAAGGAGGTCCACATTGAATACTGTGTACAAGCCAAGCAAGGGGGGTAGGTTGAGCTCAAAATAATTGTCACCCACAACCTTGATGATGGTGTAAGTTCCATAAAGGAGTGGACAAAGTTTCTAATGAGGCCCTATAAGGAGTTCTTTTTGCAAATGCAACCAAACTTTGTCTCCCACCTGAAACTGGTGTGGCACCCGGTGTTGATCATGTCATTGATTGTACTTAGCATTGGAATTTTATAAAATATCCTGAAACTGTTGGAAAATGTACTGGATCCGCTCAATAAACTGAGTGGCTTTGTCAGCTCTAGTTGGAGCATGTGATGAGTCTGCCTGGGTGGCCACAAGGGGTAGTGCAACATCCATGGGACCCAATGGTTGAAATCCCAACCTCACCTGAAAGGGGATGTGGTCATTTGAGCTATGTATGCCTTTGTTGTAGTTGTGTTGAACATAGGGAAGACTCTCATCCTAGGTGTGTAGGTTCTTGTAATTGTACATGTGTAGGATGTGCACAATCATCTGGTTAATGACCTCAGTTTGGCCATCCGTCTGGGGGTGGAAGGCAGTGGACTTGGTGAGCTTATTGTCCAATAGTGACTAGAGACTTGACCATAATGTGTTGAGGAATCGACTGTCCCTATCTAAGATAATGGTTTTTTGGATCCCAAAGTGTACCCACACTCGTTCAAATAATATCTTGGCAATGGCCTCTGTTGTGATGCTCTTCTTACAGGTGGAAAAAATCACCATCTTGGAAAATTGATCAACAACCACAAAAACAAAGTCTTTTCCCCGCTTGGTGGATGGAAGGCCCAACATGTATTCCATTGAGATGGATTCCCAAGGCCTGTCGGGAGTAAGTAGAGGAGTGTACAACCCTTGTTTCTTAGTGGTCAGTTTGGTAATAGCGCAGATAGTGCAGGATCAGATATACTTGATGACATCATGTCAAAGTTTCGTCTAGTATAAATGTTGCTACAACACTGCCACTGTCTTTTCCATGCCAAAGTGTCCTACCACCCGATTGTAGTGGGATTCCCAAATTATCTTCGCTCGCTCACTTTATGGAACGCAGAGATGGCCCAGATTTCACAACAACCCGTCCTGAAGATGGAAATTAGTGGCAGTTGTGTTTGCAGCCAACATATGGTAGGTGTTGGCAATGTCAAAATCTATCTCATAGAGGTGGGGCCATCTAGAGGTCTCATGGTTGCAAGAATCTAGTACTGTGGTGATTGTCGCAACTAGAGATCGGCTGAGGAAATTAGTGACTTGGTTGGTAGTTCCTATTTTATACTTGATGTTGAGGTGGAACTGCTGCAAATATGTGGACCACTTCTGATGGCAGTCATTCTGCAATTTTTTGTGTGTCCACATAAACTGCAACGACTTATGATGAGTGTGGATGATTGTCTCCTTCCTGAGAATGTAATGCCTCCACTGGCGGTAGGCTTTCACAATGGGGAGTACATTATTTTGTCATAAGTAGGGTACCTATGGATGGCGTCTTATAGTGTCTCACTATGATAGGCCACGGGGTGGTCATGTTGAGTGATGACTGCACCCACAACATAGTCTGAAGCATCTGTCTCAATATCAAAGGGATGTTGCAGGTCATGTAATGAAAGAACTAGGGTTGATCACAAGCGTTGCTTCAGATCATCGAACACTTTATGTTGAGACAGACCCCACACAATGTTTTACTTACCACCACCCCTGGTTATTTGGGTGAGGTCCCATGCAATATGGGAGAATCCCAACATGAACCTGTGATATAAATTGGCAAGGCCTAAGAAGCTTTGAAGCTCAGTGACCGTGGTTGGGGCTGGCCAGTCATGGATGAATTTGATCTTGGCTGGATCAGCATGCACACCATGCGTACCAACAATGTAGCCTAGGTATTGGACCCTGTCCATGTCGAAGGATCATTTTTCCAAGTTGGCATAGCTTATGGTGTTGCAGAGAGTGCAGAACCTATTGAATATGTTGCAAGTGTTCTACCCAAGTCTTGTTGTAGATGAGGATGTCATCTAGATACACCACCACAAAATAATTTGTGAAAGATCACAAGATATCGTCCATCATCCTCATGAAAATTTGGGTCATTTTTCAAGCCAAAGGGCATGATTAGCCATTCAAAAAGACCTTCATTTGACCTGAAGGAAGTTTTCCATACATCTGTATGTTCTATTGGGACCTAATTGTAGCAAGACTTCAGATCAATCTTACTGAAGTATTTGGCCCTCTTGAGTTCATCAAGGAGATCGTCGATTCTGGGAATAGGGTACTGGTTCTTGACTGTGATTTTATTTAGGGCTCGGTAATCAATGCAGAGTAGTCAGGTCCCATCTTTCTTCTACACCAGCATGATTGGGCTTCCACAAGGTGATGAGTTGGGTCGGATGTGTCCCTTATGGATCAATTCTTGGATTTGATGCTTGATATCACCATTTTCTAATAGAGAGCAGTGATATACTAGCCCATTGGGTAGCGGTGCGTCAAGGGTCATATCGATGGGATGATTGACCTGACAGTGTAGAGGTACCCCAGTAGGTAATGAGAAGATGTCTTTGTATTCTTCCATGACCTTATCCACTTGCTTCTGTTGCTTGGAGAGGTCAGCCACGAAGGCCATGGATGTGGCTACCACCTTTTGCTCACTCTGAGAGAGGATCATGAAGAAGACAAACTTTTCGGTCTGAAAAATAACCTTCCTGCATTACTTGGCAGAGATCAAGGAAATAACACTATGTGGGACTACCTCGAGTATCTTGTACAATTTCCTATTCAAAGTAATAATAATGCTGCGAGGCCTAGACTCATAGATAGCATGACATTTCCATAAATAAGGCTGGCCAAAAATAACATCACAAACTTCAAGGGGAGAAACATCAAACAATACCTCATCTTTGAATGGCTTGATGTCATATGACATGCGACACTATTGGTTGATGTGAAGATTGCTTCCTTGACGGAGCCATCCGATGGTGTAGGGCTACGGTTGCGGTGTTGTCGGCAGGGCTAGCCGCTTGATGACCTCTGTTGAGATGAGGTTCTTCTGGCTAGCTTTATCAACGATGAAGTGTAGCAGAGTGTCTTTCACCCACATATGTGAATGAAAGCGGCACTCACCTTCCTCTTGCTCATCAAGTTTGCCAGGCTGGATCTTGGTGGTAGCAATGGTGGCACTGAGTTCCACATCAATGATTTGTCTCTCATTTTCAAGTTCTAACTCGAAGTTGGAACCTGCATCTGATTCAGAGGATTTTACCTCAGCCACCAATGGCTGCTTTAAGTGGAAATCAACAGTGTTATGCCGAGGGCTCTTATTGAAGTTGCACCACTTCCCAGTATCTTTCTTCATCTTCCCATTCTTCTTCTTTTCTTGCGGCTTGGACTGGTTGTCCTGAGGTTTCCCATATTTTCTCTATCATTTGTTCTACGGGTTGGGGATGCCATTTCCCTACTTCTATTGTGAGGGGTTCCCAAACCCAAACTATCACGTCTTTTGTTTAATCTTCTACTTGAGTTTGACGATATATTAATAGGTCACGCCCAAGGATGAGATGTCCAAAAACTCCATTTATGTCTGGATGTATCTATGCAGACCTTCATGGTACTTGAGCACCATATTTCACTTAGAATATTTGATACCCAGCCTTGTGCGCAAGGTATGGAAGACATTGGTGAACTTTGGCATTGTTTGGTCTCTTTCCTGTTGCTGTGTGGTCAATATTGTATACAAGTCATCATAACTTCCAACAGGGTTGTATTGTTCCTTAATAACATCCCTGTAGGAACCCCAAGTGGGGGAAACTACAAATCATGTGGATCACTCTATTTCCTTTTTCTCACATAAAGTATCCCACCAATCTTTGACATGGCGGATGGTCTTGAGGAGCGTAAATGTAATATTTTCCCTATCGAAAAATTTGTGGACAGAAAAATACCCTTCTAGAAGGTTTAACCATTTATCTACGACATCCGCCTCTATTTGACCTTCAATTATAGGAATATCAAAATTGATTTGTACCTTGAAGGGGGTGGCACCTCCACTTGAGGTGGATGTGTCGTTTGTATGTAGTCATTAAAGGATTTTTGCAAAGTTGTCCATCATCTTGTTCCTCCGTCGCTCAAAGGATTCCTCGAGTAACATTTTGAAAATGATCTCTTGTCCCATAATATTTATTTTCTCCCTCCATGGACGGTTTCTTGGGCATGCGAGAACAGTTTTCATCAAGAGAAACAAGCTTGATACCGAACTCTCTATACCCTAGCCACGTCGGGGACATGCATTAAAAAATGACAAGGACTAAACCGCTCTTATACCACTGAACCAAATTTATGAGAGGAACGAAATGAAACCACAATTTTATAATATTAACACAGAGACATAGTGAACAATAATAGAGATATAGTAAAACTTGACTTCTATTAATAATAAATGTGTTGAAACTGTAAAATGCAGACTAAAAACAAGCTTGATAGAATGGTGGCAGTTTATCTTTGAGAAGAGATGTGATGGCTACACTCATTCGCAAGAAGATGAGTACAACGAGGCTATGAAGGCCTTTTTACAATAAACGTGAATTTCAAAACCCTAGACATCCAAAAACCTAACCCTAGGAGATGAAGCACCAAAATTCATGTGAGCCTCGTTGGGGTAAGTTAGTACATCAACTTCTTGAAATTGTAACTTTTGCATACGATCTATGTTTAGGGCGCACGATAGCTCGTTGGAAAATTATTGAAAAGGATATTAATTTAGGGAGATCAATCAAATCCTTATAATATCATTGAGGTTCATGATCGTGAAAAAACTTCCTTTGGGTTCTCAAAATGGCCCCGGAAGTTTGGGAACCGAAAAACTGCTAAAAATAGTAAGTTGCCAAAAAATTGTTTTGAGCCAGTTGGAAAAGGTGGATGGCCACCAAGATCCTCCTAGATCAAAACAACTCTAAATTAAAATGAAAAAGGAGAAAAAGAGAAAAATTAATAATTATTTTATAAAGGGTAATAAAGGGTAAGAAATAAAATGTGCAATATTAATGCAATTTTAATATTAACTAAATTTTAATTTTTTAAGTGCAACACCTATATTCTTGAAGTCCAATTTATTTTTATATTTTCTTATATTTTTATCATACTTTCAACATATGAAAAATATGAATTGTATTTTATAATGGAATAGTAAATCAATAAAAACTTGTTTAAATTCATGTTTTATCTTTTGATACTTTAACTCATCTTTGATATATTATGATTCATATAATTTTGATCAGTTGTATTAATTTTTTGTATCCTATAGGGATAGAATCCCCACAGGAAATAAGATTAAAATAAATTTTGACGAGATGAGTAAACTAGGATTGGTAGAAATTGGAAGTATCTTTCAAAGAGAAAAAATATTATTTACTACCATACTTCCTAAATGGGTGAATGGGAATGTCAAAGTAATTTAAGAGGTTCTCGTATTAATATTGTTAATTGAAATAATAAATATATTACAATTAAAATGATCTTATTTGTTGTTGATCCACTATTTTGATGATGACTTCTTACAATTAATAAAAAAATTATACAATTTGAAAAGACAAAATGTATATTTCCATAAACTCAAGATATATATTTCCCTAAAAGGAGAAAGGAAAACACCCAAAATATGAAAATAATAATGATACAAATGTTCAAAGGAATAATTTAACTGAAATAAAGAAATATTATTAAAAATATTTTTCTACGACTCTTGACCTTCAGTTCCATGTTCTGGAACTCATGGGAAAGAAGGATTGAGAAGTTGGAGGAATACACATGAAAACGTTATAAAGTTGCTTATAACTCTTTAAGTTTTCCATTGAAGATAGATGAGAAAGTTATATTGACACAAAATTTAATTTATAAAAGAATTAAAATATATTTAATATTGAATATTTTAATTCCATATTAAAATATAATGTATAGGGCTTCTACAAGTTATACACAGAGATTATGGATTCCCAACCTTAGCGGTAACCATATTGTAACAATCCTAGTTAAATAACTAATTGTCAAAGGTTTATTAAATTTAATTAATTAAATAATTAATTGTCTTAATGTATATTAATTAATTAACTATCATTTATTAATAATAATAATTAATTAAATAATTATTGTTTAATGTATATTAATTAATTGATTAATTAATTAATTGACTCATTAAATATTTGGGTAATGAATTAAAGTTTAATAAATTTTAATTTATTAAAAGAAAACATAACGTAATGCAGGAGGGAACCATTAAGGAGAAGGGGATAAGGTGGTTGGCATTAAATGGAGGGATAAGGTGGATGTCATTGAATGAAGGGAGGAGGTGGTGAATGGAAGGAGGATATGAGGGGGCAAAGGCATTCGAGAGAGGGGACTTTGGATTTTGGGGGGGGAGGAAGCATTATTTTGATATTAAGGGACTGTATTTTTCTGGTTTTGAGTTTGGTTGACTGTTACAGGGGAGCATTGGTTGCTGAGAGTTTTGGGCTTGGGGGCCAGGAATCCTCATGGAATCTTGGAACTAGGGAGCTGGATAGGCTCTGTTCCTAGCTGGCAAGGAGGAAAGATTCGGTTTTGGGCAGAGTTTGGGCAGAGCAACGAGGATAGACAGAGTTGGGGAAACAATATCACTAAGAGGTATTTATGTCATTATCAATATGATGATTCACTATTTTACTAAGCTGTGTATGTTTAATTATATATATATGATTTGTATATCAGGTTGCTCAATTATAATTTGTTGAATCATGAGTTGTTAGTTTGTTGGTTGTTGAATATAAAATCGTAAAAAAAATATTATGATATAAATTTTATGCTTAAATGTATTAAGTTTTGGGTTCTATTAGTAGGACCATTACACATCTACTGAAGAACCATTTTCACGAAACTCATATATCTCAACAAAGAGAAAATATTCTCAACGACCATTAGGAGCAAATTGACGTTGTTCAATTGAATTTAATGGAACATGTCCATGTCCAACCGACGGTGTTTGGGGAAAAGATATATTCGTGGTGGATCAATATATATGATTCATACATGGAGCTAAAAAAAATATATATATGAGTTTTTTCAAAATCCATGGGAATTTGTGTTCTACATTAAAAAATTTATTTTATCTTTAAAATTTTAGTCTATTTTAAAAATTAAAATTAAAATTTTTATTTTGTTTTTTTATTATGGGTTTAAAAATGTTTGTCCATCTTAAAAATATAAATTAAAATTAAAAAGAAAATTAAATGATTGAAATAAAAATTTATTATATTAAAGAAATATAAAATATAAATGTACTTGGCAAATTGGAATTTGCCACTTTTTATTCAATTTCCTTCATTTTAATGCATAATTGACTTTGTATGGACAAACATAATATGCCATAATTTTCAATCTCCCAAATCCCAATTTAAAAATTTCTTTAAATCACTCTTGAGCTAAGTCACCTGACATGATGACATGGAAATACAAGTGTCTGACATGTGAAATTTTGACCTCTAAAACAGGACACGGAGGACACACACAGATATATATATATATATATGTGAAAAAAAATTGAAAATTACACATACAAAAATGAAATTTAGACATAAAGATTCATATTTTGTTATAAACTAGAAGATTTACATGATACAAAACTTTAAACATGTAACATAAATGATAAATCATGATTCATTATAATTTATATGGTATACATTCAACATTGTAACATCAATGATGATAAAATGGCAAACATTGAAGTTTGAAGTTTGAAAATACAAGAAATTAGAACCATTGGCTACATCCTACAACATTCTCTTTAAGTCATCAAAATCAAAATGTATTACAATGTATAGATACTAGATAGTAATACCGAGTCAAAGTCACTAACACTATAGGTGGGAAGGCCAATGGAAAATATAAAATAGACATAGGGTAGATACTAGAACCGACATCGTAGATGGAAGAACTGTCAAGACTCAGTAGTACTAGTCCTCCATGACATAATCATCAATATCAGTGTCTTCACCATTGCTCTCCTCTCCATCCCCCTCCTCTATATCCAATGCAATATGTGCATCTGATGCTATGGAGGATGACCCCTTAAGAGGATCACCATCATCAAAAGTGACTGGCTCTAGAACTGGATCATTAAGATCCAAGTTGGCTAATGCCAACTCAACACTGTTTTCTAAACCCATATCATCAGGAAACACATCCCAAATCTTTGTCTTTCCCTTCACCCACTCTTCTCTCTACCTGTAAATAAGATGGAGATTGTTGTGTGCATACACCATTGTCTCTGCCCTAGACTTCTCAAGCCTGGTCTTCTTCAAACTGTACAAATTCTGATATGTGCTCCAATTCCTCTCGCAACAAGAGGATGAAGTAACCTGAGAGAGGAGCCTCATGGATAACTGTTGTAGAATAGGGCATGTTTCCCCATGAGTTACCCACCAAGCATAGGGCTTCTTATCCCCCCTATCTCCGAGAACATCATAGCCTCCAAATCTTCCAGTTCCAGTGGAAAAATCTATGAAGCCCTCCTCCACCTCATCAAGGTATGCTCTATCCTGAAATATAGGCCTCCAAAATTTGGGACACATGTCACTAAATTGGGACACTATCCAGATTCATGTTTGACACGAATTTGGATTGTGTCACATGTGAAGGACACGACCCAAATTTGTGTCAGACACGAATCTAGTCGAATTTTTGTCCCCATGTAAGATTCGAGATAGGGGGGGAATTTTGAACGAATCATGTTTCATAGCTCTTGAGGTTTTACTCTCTCCCTCGACATTCCAAGATTTGAGACTGATTATTGGATTGTTATTTAAAAATGGAATAAATTGTTATATGACTTCATGTTGGTCCCTATTTGGTTCTTGCAAACCCATATGTCAAATGGAAGACAGTGTGTGCATTGACCAAATTTGGGGGTGAATCGAACTCTTTCAAACTTTTAACATTGAAGGGTTAAAAAATCTATTCAAGCTAATAATTCGAAGCTTGAATTGCTCCTAAACAATACACCATAAAAGTTAAATCCTGCTACGAAAAATGATTGCAACATGAAAAGCCACAAATTCAATCCACGGGGAAAACCCATTAAAATTGAAATCAATTCAAGATGGATCACAAACTATTTATCTCTCATATCTTGTCATATCGTACGACCATGGATTTTTAGAATTCAACGAGTTGCAGAACAGTGGAAAAAATCACAAGAAATCAATGAGCTGACCATACTCACTTCTTTAATCAAGTATGATCTAATGAGCCCTGAAACCTGGGAAAATTCATAAGTTATATATAATTGAGACCCAGTTTGCTATAAAATAATGCATCGGGGCGACAAAGGTGAGGGTCGTTATGGTGGCGTGGGTTGTTGTGGTCTTCGCAGACATTTTGGGTATTTTTCGAGTTTTCCAGACTCTTTTGTTGGATTTGGCTTGTTTAGCGGAGGTAGCGTTGACAGAGGAGGGTGAAGCTTGGTGGAGGAATTTATGATTCTAAACTCTTTACTTGAGCAACATTTTGGGATTTTGTAAATGGTACCATTAGAAGATTCTTAATGCTTGCAATGACACATTGGTTTGTTTTTAGAGATCGAGATACACAGTTAGGGGTCCAACTAGACGGGTTTTCCAGATTTCCAGCCATAGAAAGTATAGGGTTGTAAAAAAATATAATTTCTTGAATATTTCCTTGGGACGAATATTTCACCAAGCCTGTAGAAGAAAACTGAGCAAAATCCACTTCAATGGAACTTAAAAATTGAGTTCTTCACTCAACCCATCCAAACCTGTTTTTGGTATTGGAAAGCCATATTCAGTTATTGTGTAGATCATTCTCAAAGGTGCCAAAATTAGATCCTTTGCATGTATGTTCGGAAAACTAATTTGAAGCTTGCCATGTTTGACTGCAAAAATCTTTTCCCGAGAACTTGTTTTAGGAGCACATGGATCTTGCTCTACATTTGTACTGGCTGGTCGAAGCATCCTTTTACCAGATTTCGATGTGATTGAAATTTTTGTTTTCATTTCATCTGTAATGAAAGTCATGTTGATTAAGGTTGGTTGTCATTGATGTCAACCCTTGAAGAAAGACTCGTAGCACAAATGTTTGGGTAATGGACCCAATAGTGTTTGATGTAAATATGACTCATTATTTTTTT
>JZKD02S1932849.1:33717-49411 GCA_000966675.3 Picea glauca
GACCACTTTGGAGTTCATCCATATTTACTTCTTATCAACCATGACAAAAAAATAATGAGTCATATTTACATCAAACACTATTGGGTCCATTACCCAAAACTTTGTGCTACGGGTCTTCAAGGGTTGACATCAATGACAACCAACCTTAATCAACATCAGATTTATTGGTACAGGTTTACAGTGGTATATCTCACAGTGATAGTGTGACAGTGGTTCCATCATTCTACTTCTACTTTAGGGTGGCAGGATGGGGAAATGACAGATGGTTGTAACCACCTTCCGGTTGTAGCCGGAGAACATTGGGGGTTGTAGCCTCCTTTTGGTTGTAGCCAGAGATTTGGGGAGTTGGAACTTCCCTCAGGTTGTAGCCTGAGAAACTAGGGGGTTGGAGCCTCCTTCCAGTTGCAGCTGGAAAACAATGAAAGTTGGTGCTTCCAATGAATGTAATTCTTCAAGACATATAAGAAAAAGCATTCTGTGGTTTTCTTCCGATTTGGGTTTTCACGTAAAACACTGGTGTACTGTGTATGTGTGTGATTTTTTATTTATTTATGCTCATTATTGGATAATAATTCTACACTGATATAACATTTGAAGAAAAATGATTATAATTACGTTATTACTGATTCACTCCCCCTCTCAGTAATCCAACAATTCAAAATGGACAAAGCTTTTGCAAAATTTCACAATAACGACATCAAAACAAAACCAATGACCAAATATCTTTGAAATTTTTCGTTGATAAGAAAACAAATCAGATAATGAACAAACGTTGGTGTAGAAACATTCAATTCACATCATTTTCACTGCAAATTGAAGGTTTAAATTCATTTAAATCGAAATCTTGAACGAATGTAACGTACAGGAAAAAAATGGAAATTCACTAATTAAACCTTATTTTTTAAAAATATTTACGAATCTTTTAAAATATTTACGACAAATAATTGCATGATCTCTTTTTTGAACATGTAACATCGATCAAGATTATTTTGACCATGTAACATCGATCAAGACATAATCTAGATTATTTTGAGCATGTAACATTGATCAAGGTTGGAAAATTACCATTTGAAGGTGATCTGAGGTCGAATTTGAACAAATTTGCACTCATCCTTTCCATTCCAATCACAAATCGGATATTGCAATATCCAATAACTTAAGCATTTAAGTAATATAGATACTACAGAGAAGCCGACACCACAAACAAACCAACAACATAGAAACCAACATTGCAATATCCAATCATTTCATTGTTTAAGTAAAATAGATACTACAGAGAAACCGACAACAAAGGACCCAATAGATAAGTGACAGGTGAGCACTTCGTGGAGAATCTTGCATTGAAAATCCTACAAACAACAAGTTGTATCCTGCGGTTTGAACCAAGATACGTTGGAGGCAGTAGCAATTTGATCTGATCTAATTCTACTAATAGATATCTAATCGAATCCTATCATGATAGACAAGGAAGTATGAAAGAAAAGGAGGTCTAACAGTAGAGGAGGCCCTACAAACAACACAAACATAGGGATAGGTAAAAAATGATGTGACTAAAGATGGATTTCCAAAACCTCTTTCTCTAATATAGATATGGGTGAAATCATGAAGATGGGTAACACTTTTGCTTGTTTTATGAGAAAAGAAATTGTATTTTCACAAGATCTTCAACTTCCAGCATACAAAAGTATTTTTTTATTTATAATTTCACTTTATAGTAAAAAACAAACTTGTGAAGAATTTTGTTAGCTTTCCAATGACTATTTTTCAATTTTTTTTATCAAGATTTGATATGTCAATTTGACAATTGTTTAACAATATGTTCCTTAAACATTAAAGGAATGATAATGAGTTATTTTTTCCCACAACAATGTATCTATTATTAAACTTATGTTTTTAAGAAACGAAATATACTGCAACAATCTATAAAGACTCTATTTTATTATGACTATAATTTTGAATCTAATGGATGAATATTATAATTTCTAGAATTTTTTTAAGTTGACCAAGCTGAAAACATTGTAGATTTTAAACACATGTTTTTCTACACCTTGTATCTATCTTAATTTTTACTTAAAATTAAAATCTAAATATACCCTTTTGAAAAGAACAGTTTAAGGATTATGAATATAATTTTTTCTAAATTTTTCATTGTGTATTTTTAGAGATACGGATATTTCATTTCACCAAATCATAATGTCTATTGAAAATATTATGCAGTGATTTAAAAAAAAAAAAAAATAGATAAAAATAATGAAAATGAAAACAAATTATACTAATTGAAAGTAGATTCAATTTTACAAATGTTGGTGTCATTTTCGAAACCAAATTTTGAGTATTTGCAGGAGTCTGCAACCTCCGAAGTTCAGGTAAGCTTGGGGAAATTCTCTGGTTTATGTTTTCAGTCCCAATTTCATGTTTTCGGCCGAAACAATATTATTTCGGCCGAAAGACTAAATTCTAATGAAAAATGTCAAAACTGAATGATTTCCAATGTTTTTGGCCGAAAAAACCTTCTTTCGGACAAAAGCGTGTTGAGTGAATTCCGTCGGTCAGAAAAAATGAAAATGCACGTCGTATCGTTTAATTTTGCACCAAATCGTATAAATACGCTTTCGACCGAACACATTTAACACAATTCATCGGATGGATAGACAGAGATGAGCTCAGGGATAGGTATTTCAAAGCATTTCTATTATTGATTTTAGTTGTATTCTTTTCTTCCTTTATTTATTCCCTCTGTTCCATAGGCTTAATCGGAGGATCGATATCGATAAATGATGGTTTTCAAGAGCACCTAAACAAAGTTTCAAATCATCTTTTTAGTTTTTGTTGAATAAGGTAATTGATGTTTGTTCAAGTTTTTATTGGAATAACAATTTGTATGTTGAAAGATAAATGTTGAGAATTTTTTCAAGGTGAATTATTTGTTGAACATATCTTTTATAGATAACTATAAAAGTCATGGGAAACAAAAGTTTGTGCAAGAGAAAAATTGATCGCACTCGAGATGATACTCGCCAAAATGAACAAAGGAAAGAGAATTATTGGAGAAACAAACGAGAACATACAAATATTGAAGAAAGAAACGATGATAATGTAAATAGAAATTTTCACCAAGAAGAAGTTCAACCAGGTATGAATGCACATATGATGATCGAGCACATGACACACATTGGGACTGTATTAAGAAAGTATAGAATTCAAATTTAAAATATTGTAAATAATATAATTGATTGTAATTACAATTTGATGTTTTTCAAAAAACATAAATAGATTTGTCTCATAATGTCGAAGAAGACGTTGAAACTAAAATTGAAGCAGAAGGCATTGAAATCAAAATTGAAGCAGAAGACGTTGAAACTAAAATTGAAGCAAAATACGAATCACCTATAGGTATGTACATAAATTTAGATAATACAAGATGAACACTTGTATATATAGTTTAGTGAACTTGTGTTCAGGTTTTGTTTTTTAATATAAACTTTAAATTGAAATATGGAGGAGAATCTATCAACATTGATGATGAAATATTAGAAAATGTTGATACTGACAAATTTGGGAAGAAAAAAGCTAATAAGCATTATATAAGATATCGAACTAAAAATATGTATAATACTTTTTTCAAAGATGAATCAGTAACAGTACAAGTTCAACTTTTACTCTGTCTAATGAAGTCAAGTTAAAAGAAGCTACATCGTTATTGGGTATTCAAAAGTCGACCTAGGATACAAAGGTGAAAAAAAATGTCTTTGACAATATAACTAGTATATTAACATCTTTTGGAAAATATTGAAAAAAAGATGTCAGTGTTGCACGTAGAGTGATACAAACAACAATTGTTTCATCTAGCAATATAAAAGATCGTTTGACAAGACACATAGAAAAAACGATGGGAACGTCAAGAAAAAAATTGCACAAACATAGAAAATTTTGATTGCAAATAGATGCAAATGAGGAATTCGCTTGTTGGACAATGATTTATAGACAACCCTACAAAGATAGACTTGCAGAAAATGTTAAAGAATTGGCCCGTAATTGTTGGTTGAAAGAATCTCATATTTCACCACATACAAGGGATGTGTTGTGGCGAAGAATAGCATGAAAACAATATGAAGAACATCCAAAACATACATTTCCAATGACACAAATAGAATTGTTCAATAAGTTCAAAGAAGAACACAAAGAAGTTAAAATTTTCATCAATACATTTGTGCAACAAAAACTATTGTTTGTTAGACCCATCACTATTTGTGACACTTGTTGTTGTCGTTATCATGTGGAATTTGAGTTGTATTACGACACTTTTTTGGATTTTGGTAAAACTTTATGGCTAGGTTCACCTCCTCCTTCCACATTCCATTTTTTTATATCTGAAATTATATGTGAAAGAGAAGATGATGATTTATTTTACAAAAAACAATGTGTTGGTGGAAATAAATGTGATCGTTGTGGAAATCTAAGTTTGTTTCATTCTGTTATAGCAAGATTTTCCTCACCATTGCTATCTTGCATAGAGGGCCTTTTTCCATTTCCCTATGCAGACTTTTAATCCCTTTTTGATGAATCCAGAGCTAAAAATATACATTTTTCCACATATACACTCTCTAACTGCTATGCAAGATGCGTATACACTTGTTGCTCCATTATAGCTCACGTATATCAGGATTTGTGCCAAAAAATATAAAATGAGGTCGGGTTTCCATGCCACGACAAATGACCTCTGATCCTTGGCCTTCCATATACTAGAAACGTTTCGACTGAACCCTTTAGTTGCATCCTAGAGGCTATAAGAGCACAATTTCAAACTATGGAGAAAAAAGGAGAAATCATTCAACTTTGAGAGTAAAGTTACTCTAGAGAAATTACTTCATATTGAGTCTGCATCCCTTTGTCCCTCAAGTCTGAACACAGTATTCAACCCCCTATCTCTTCCCTTATTATTGAGAGGACCTTTTGGCCTCTTTCTCATGAGCTTGCCTTTGGTGGAGGATGGAAGTGGTGGGGATCCAGTTGGAAGGAACTTGGTTTCTTAGTTTTGAACCATGCCGACACATAAGTCTGTAATGTTGACACTTTTGTTGATCAAATATTAATGGAAATACTCATTTCCTGTCCTATTGGTATCTTGCAAATATATGGTTATTATCCATGGGCGTGTTTGTAATGTTTATTAATGGATTATGCTATCTGATGTGCTAACCCCTTTTATATCATCACTATATACTTTCGTTGTTTATTTGTTGAGAACTTCTCGCAGGTATAAATCTTTAGGTCAAAGTGCTCAACAGTGGAACATCATCAAATGTTGGATCGAGGTAGGCCTCTTTCTTGTATTTCACATTAGTTTATATAGCATATGTTGGAATTGAGTTGATTTCTACAGTCATACTTATCTGTTGTGGTTTACCCTTATCCATAGAGAGTTTTTCCCTTGTAACATAAATGGCGACTCCACTGGGGAGAGATCTTCCTTCTAAGGGTTGAAGTACTTTTTCTTCTTACATTGCTCTTTTTACTTTATGTTTCTTGTCGTATCATTGCTTGACAGATCCCATTCACTCTGAGTCTGAGTTTTCAGCCTTTTACCCTTGCCTGACCTTGTTTTAAAGCATATACACCCTTTTTGCCTTGACAGTCACATATACATGCTTGTTATCTCACTACAAGAAGCATATATATTCCATGTTCCCCTGAACAGTCGCGTATACCACTTCCCCTTGCTTGTATGCTTGGTTGAGTGATTGTTGGGTAGGATTTAAAGATTGATGAACCTTTTTAGGTCTCTGTAGTGCCTGTTGAGATTATCTGGGATCACAGGAAGCCTGTTCGGAGTTGAATTTTTGGGCGTAGTCTTTCTCTTTGTTTTCTATATTTAATTTTTCCTTAGTTTCTGGGTTGTTTGCTTGGCTGCTTGGTATTCTTCTTGAGTTACTGCTTTTATACACTGTAGAATTCATCTGTCAAGTTGCTTATCAGTCCATGCATTTTATTTTTAGAATATTGAAAATACAAAAAAATAGGCATTTTGCATTGGTTGTCATTTTTGTCTTTGAGTTTTCATCATTATCTTAGCACATTTAGCAAAAGATCATATTTTACTTCTGAATTACAGATTTGAAATTGAAGACTGTACTGTTTTTATTAGCATATCATTCATTGAGAAGTTAAAGATAGACTTTGCATTGTATCTATATTATTTTTCTGGCAGAGTCATAACACCATGAGTTTCACTTCCATACCTTTTTGAGTAACCACGGCCAATAAAATTTACGCTTTAAACTAAAATTGATTAGTCATGATTTTATTTTTAGGGTGCACAAACTAGCTTAGGATTTAGTGCCTTGGAATAGGATTTTGTGAGTAAACTTCTCCAAGGCAATTAAATCAACATATGTGTCCGAGACAGGGAGTTGAGAAGTCCATTGTATAATTGTTAATATCAGGAGGCTCCGCTCACACCAGAGTTAATCACGAGTTTGCGCGAAGTTAGTTGAAGGGATAACCCCTGGATACTCACCTAGCGTCAGAGATATTTCTGTGGATTTATTCATATTTGGGGATCTTGCTAGTGCCCATACCTCTATGAGAGGCGGTGCTTTCAAGGTTTTGGGATTTGCTACCCTACCCATACGGTGATCCAGACTTATGAGTGCTCGTCTGTGCATCAGTTATACAATGGTTTATTAGTTGCTTGACTTAGGTATTTCCTAGGTTACTTGTAAGGGTTATTCTGGTTGTACCCTGAGTCAGATAAGGGTCAGACAACACAGTCTTTATGGAGGATTACCTCCGAGGGGGGATATAACCGACTGGTTGTTAATACCACGAGGTCCCTTATAACTGATTATATTACCTCCAAACTTTAGCGAGGAGTCTTGGGTCCCTCTTGGATGAGACATACCTTCTTTAGTGAGGGAGGCAACTCAGCCACTTTAACCCATTTGCATGCATATTGGTCGTTTGACTTTTTGGTATGCTCTTTGATTATTAGTTGACCATAGGTTTTCATGTCGAGCCTTTATTATTATGGATAGTGGAGTTCCTTTTTCTCCCTCCTTTATTGCTACCCCCCCATGATGTTCACGAGGAAAAATCTGTTTGTTTTTTATAATGGTATGCAGAACTACAACACTCAGTCCGTACCTTGGGTCTCTAGCCATTTTTCTATTGAATTTCCTCCCCCCATGTAGCCCTCTCCCTGGCCCACATATATGGATCCTAGCATTGGACCCGAGGGCACCATGGCTCCAATGCCTACTTCTTCATTGGATATGATTTGTGTCCCCATGGGAGGTTGGAACCTTCCTCCCTACGGATCCAATACTAGCTATGCTCTTTCAGGAGCCAGTACTCATATGGTTGCCTGTCCCACTTATTACCCCGCACCCATGTATCTTATGTCCACCATGTCAGTTCTTTCAAACACTTTTTCCATGACAGGTGCTCAATTTCCACCAGGTCTTTCATATGGAGAGAACCAATTTTACGGTTCAGGCTACCCTCTTTATGGGACCCCTTCACAAGGAGGCAACATATATCCTCACTCGAATAATCTTTATCCTACCTCGGCCTCTTCACATACCCCAGTGACAATGCTCGTCCCAACCTTTCTGGGTTGGGGCAAGAGGTACACCAAGATCCTGCCTGGCTTGCAATTTTTTAGAATCAATATTTCTCCAGACGATGGACTCAAATGCCACCATCTATCACCAGCCCAGTCATTGGCAATCATACTGGTGCTCCACCGCCAACCTCTTCCAGTCATGTTGGCGATGGGTCGACTTCTTCTACAAACTAAGTCGACAACTTGCCCCCAACCTCTACCAATTATGTTGGGGGCACCGTTATTTTTTCCCCGAATCATAGCCATGTCACATCTCTCACTTCTATTCATCATACAGGAGACGACTCTCTTTCCCCCACTAGTTACATCGAGAAGCCCAGACGCATCAAACGTAAGCCTAAATTATTTTGCAGGACTTGCAAAGGAAGTCACCTTACTCATTTGTGTCTGATTATTGTCGAGATACTAGAAGCATGGGGCTCACCCAAGAGCCCTTCTAATTCTGAGGCATCTGTGGTTTCTCTTCATACCACTTCTCCCTTGATCATCTTAGTGGTTCCACCGATGTAATATTTGCCTGACCTCACCCCCTTTGTTAAGGGTGAAGCATCTCTTGCCCCCATTACTATGCATCCTCTTCAACCTATAATGGAAGAAGTGGCCACACCAGTGCAATCTCTGGTCAACCCTAATCTCCCTGAAGAGAATGACACACCTTTCAGCCATGTCATCAACATTTCACACCTTCCCCCTTCTAAACGAGAGAGACTTATTCTTCCCCCAAATTCTCTCCCTCCAAGTCCTGATGAGGTTCTGTTTGATTGGGACAACCTGATGGGACATCCCATTCCTCCACGTATGTCTTTTCCATTAAGAGACATTACTCAAACCATCATGGAGACTGTATCCTCCGTTAGCACCTTATCCTCCTTGACTTGGAAAGCCTTGGGTTTTCCCAAGCTCTTGTTAGCTATCCACAGGATACTGACTTATGGCAGAAAGCCAGGACGGGAACCTTGTCCTCCCCCTTTACACGTTGATTAGACTCCCAATAATGAGTCTCAGTTAAGCTCTTTTCTTACTCGTCCGAAAACTGAAAATATCACCGAGTGATTTGTCCCTTTCACACTTGTTAAAATTGGATTTGAAAGATCATGAGTCCTAGTTAGGCTCTTTTCCAACTCGCTATCAAAAATAGAAACGATTGTTGAGTGAACTTGTCTTTTTCACACTCGTAAATTGGATTTGAAAATATGTCTATTTGGCACAAGTTTACCCCTTTTTCACACCAAGTAGACTAAAACACATAAAAATGACATTTTTTGGTGTTAAGTTGTGATTGCATCTCATGCCCTCGCTTGTTGTATTGAGCCTTTAGTCGGTTCTCGCTTTGCGTTATAAACCGTTGCCTAAGTAGTTTGCATCCTCAACCAAGCAGAGCCTTGTTTTTATCCTTCGCAATTTGACACCCTATACCCTAGAGGGAACATCACCCCAAGTGTCCATCTTCCGCATGTATTTCCTTGCATTGAGAATAGGTACGTTCCACTATTGGAACTAGTTTTTCTTACTTGCGACTCTCGTTCCCTCCTCTATATCATAGCATTATTTTGTTATGAAAAAACAAAAAAAGACAGGTGGGAAGGGAATAATATATTGTAATTGGCAGCAGTCGTGTCACCTTTGAACAAAGCACAAAGTTATTGAGTTTGTGTGTTATCATAATTTTGGGTTAGCATGGCCTTAGGAAGATGATCCCACTACAAAGTTTTCTCTATTGACTGGTTACTCTTCCAGTCCCTATAGAGAACGTTATTGATGTCTCCTACATCCAATTATCACATCATTGATTCCATGATGTCGGAGTTCACCATATGTCTCATCCTCTTGTTCAAACAAAGTCTATCAACCTGTGTCGGCCACTCCTAAGAAATATTGACTTTGTATGTCGGCCATACCCTCAGTTTGTCTCAGAATCACATGATACTTTGGTCTTATCATGCACCCTAGCCCTACTTTCATCATTGGTAGGTCACCTTGAACCCAACAATCAACATTGGTTGTTTACTGGGTGGTTTCCCTTGTGTTCGACGGTAATACATCTATTCACACTTTGGGATTCATGCAGTGTCTTGGATGTCATTAGCCTTAATGGTGGTTTCCTCGCCTTTGTCATCAATTTTTCATCATTGGATGCTATTCAGAGGGTCCTTTTCGTGTACCTCTTGCATTTGGCACACGTGAAAGACACATAGGGTCGTTGGTTTGTAAACATGTTCTTCATTCGATCTCCACCAAATCATGAAGCTCATGCTTTGTTCCTCGTGTTGACTGATGAGAGATGCCTCAATTCTCTCCTTTCAGTGGGTCTCCTTCCATCGACTTCAGCTCATTTATTCTGGATATGGGACCTAGAGTTTTATGAGTACCTTGAGGCTTTCTGTCATTAGTGGCAGGCTCTGTCACCATTGACAGATGGGAATACATCAATGTCTCCTGATCAATGGATCTCTCAAGTGTTCAATACCAACTCCTTTATTCACATTTGTAGATATGTACATGGTGCCTTGATACCTACTTTCATCATTGGTAGGTTGTCTCCCATTTTTTAATGGTATACTTCAATGAACAGTAATCAAATGATGTCTCATCGTGTTCGACCTCAACTCATTTATTCACATGTTGTAAACTTGCACCATTGGAGGATAGTGTAGAAGACTTGAAAACATCACTATGTGGCCGCAGCTTTCCTAAGCTGTTTCTTCCATTTCATTGGACCAGTACCTATTTGACTTCAATGATCATGGGAGATTAGATTGTACTACATGGTATACATATATCTTCAAATTGATTTTTGAGACTAGTTTCACTGGGCCTTGTTTGTGACTATGAAAAATTTTGGCATATAAGCACATTTGTATTTTCCTATTCATGGCCATGAACACTAGTTTGGTATATTTTTCACATGGATCTGCATTGTATTATTGGCATCCATGTATGCAAAGTCAGTACATAATGTAATGAGCAATTGAGTTCATCCAATTGGTTCTCTACCACTCCACTTCTAGGTTATTTATAATATATTTCGGTCATCGCAGATAGTCCTCTGATCTCACACATTATGGGGCATATGTTATAGAAATATTTGCCTCACCATTGCTATCTTGTAGAGAGGACCTTTTCCATTTCCCAATGTAGAATTTTTATCTCTTTTTGATTAATCCAGAGCTAAAAATATACATTTTTCCACATATACACTCCCTAACCGTTATGCAAGATGTGTATATGCTTGTTGCTCCATTACAGCTCGAGTATATCGGGATTTGTGCCAAAAAATACAAAATGAGGTTGGGTTTCCATGTCATGACAAATGACCTATGATCCTTGACCTTCCATATACCGGAAACATTCTGACTCGGCCCTTCAGTTGCATCCTGGAGGCCATAAGAGTACAATTTTGAATTATGGAAAAAAAAAGGAGAAAGCATTCAACTTTGAGAGCAAAGTTACTCTGGAAAAATTAATTCATATTGAGTCTGCATCTCTTTGTCCCTCAAGTATGAACACAGTGTTCAACCCCCAAGCTCTTCCCTTATTATTGAGAGGACCTCTTTGCCTCTTTCTCATGATCTTGCCTTTGGTGGAGGATTGAAGTGGTGGGGACCCAATTGGAAGGAACTTGGTTTCTAGGTTTCGAACCATGCCGACACAAAAGTCTGTAATGTTGACACTTCTGCTGATCAATTATTAATAGAAATACTCATTTCCCTTCCTATTGGTATCTTGCAAATATATGATTATTATCCATGGGCGTGTTTGTAATTTTTATTAATGGATTATGATATCTGATGTGATAACCCCTTTTATATCATCACTATATACTTGATTTTATTGTTTATTGAGAACTTATCACATGTATAAAGCTTTGGGTCAAAGTGCTCAGCGGTGGAACATCATCAAGCGTTGGATCGAGGTAGAACTCTTTCTTGTATTGCACATTAGTTTATATAGCATGTGTTGGAATTGAGTTGATTTCTGCAGTCATACCTGTCTGTTGTGGTTTACCCTTAGCCATAGAGATTTTTTCCCTTGTAACACATTCAAAGTATCATATTGATATGAATGATCAAACATTTTCTAAGATAACAGTCAATTGGAAGAGATACGAATATATCAACAACACGGCTTCACATTCTTCAAATGTTATTTCCAAAAGGATTGATTTGAAGGTAAATAAAATCTTTGTGATAGCTTTTTTGAAGTTTGAGAAAGAAATTTATAAATACACCAAGAATTCACATAGAGATCGATGGAAAGATCTACAATTCAAACAATCCAATGAAGTGTTTCCACCAGGGACAATTTTGTCTGTAGTTGATTTTGCAGAGAATTACACATTCGCACACAAAAAGAAACACAGAGTGAATATTATCATTCTGATCAAGTCACGATATTTGTTCTCGTTCTATATAGACATGCTCAACAGAGTCTTGATAACATAGAAAACACCAACAACAATCGACATGTTATTAAAGAATATCACTTTTATATAAGTGATGATCAAACACACGACACACATTGTGTACAACATTGTTTTGATAAATTTTATGATTCATTGAAAGAACGTGAAATCAGATTCAATCGACATTGGATATGGTCATATGCGTGTGTGGGTTAGTTCAAATCTTCATGATCATTCTATTTGTTATGTCGTCTTCATAAAAAATTAAACATTACACATTGTTGGAATTATTTTGACACTGATCATGGAAAAGGAGAGCACGACAGTGCAGGGGCATGTGTAAAATGAGCACTTCGAAGGTATCAGATGAACCCTCATGCTAATCAATTTGAATCCGCTAAACAAGTTGTTGAATGGTGAAAAATGGCGCTAAGCCATGAATATAATCTATCAAGGGATGTGCACAGGTGTGTCTATATATAAATGTTACACATGTACACGGAATATTTTTATTGGAACATGTTCAAATTTATATTCAAACTTCAATCATTTTCTTCAGAGATTTCAAGTTAACAAGTTCTTGTCTTATGCATGTTTTTTTGGTATGTTGGAATCCAAGATGTAAATAGATCAATCTCATATGATGCCATTACAATACCTGGGACACAAAAAATACATTCAGTTAAAACAAAACGTTTTCAAAATGTGTTTTCATTTGATAGAATAAATGAGTCTTGTTTTTGTTCAGTTTTCATAGAGGACACAGAATCCATAGATATTTGAGAAAACGAAAATGTAGGATATGTTAAAGCATGGAGAAATATCGAACTTAATGTAAAAGGGAAAATTCCACTTGCAAGCTCAGAGGAGATGGAATCAAATGAAACTATAGTGTTAGTTGATGGCGATAGAGTTTCTGATCTCGTTAGAGAAGGTAATTTTTATGTTTAAATTTTTTCAAATAACTTGTAAATGTACTTGTGTGATAATCTAACATGAACTGTTTGTTGTCCAATATATCCAATTATTTGCAAGAGATTTTTTTGCCATGGTTGCACCTGTAGACAACACTGAAAATGTGAAATATTATTTGATGTGATGCATAGAACAAAAAATGAGGCTATTAGAAGATTTTGATGATAACTGTTTTATATATGAAAGAGGATCCATTGTTTTGAAAGGATATTTTTTTCAAGAAACCCATTAAACTGATACTCATGTTCACTTTCAAGACTACCAGTCAGATGTCACAAGCTGTGAATATAGTCATTTGGTATGTGCAGCGCGCATAAAGTTAATAGAAGTTCAATAAAAAAAAAATTGAAAATGGGAAATGTCCAAAGTCGATCATGAACGAATAATTGAAGATAGAATACCATTACGATGTTTTTAAACAAGTAGCACATGTACATTCCATAATTTTTTATTTTTCATTGAAAGTACATTATAGAATTTGATGACTTGTTTTGACTATTTTCAATCATATTTCCAAATAGGATATTTATAAAAAGGGTATGTATAAAAAACTCCAGATCATTCTTAAAAAACACAAATAAAATATGGTTCAACCATACTTTATCTGTGTTTTTCAACCATTACACCAATCAAAATTATTGTATGAGCATTACACCAATCAAAATTGAGTTGTATACCTTTTGTATTGTGAGCATTTTGTTTTAGACTAAAAAATTGTTAAACACCATTTCCATTGAACACTTGTTTTTTTTCAATAGTATTTTTTTTTCCATTTTATTTTAATAATATTGCATTAATTTTTAAAAAAGTTAAACATATTTTATATTTTCTATTGTAATAATATCTTGTTTCAAATTTTAACTCATTCCGATTTTGATTTTATTTTAAAGCATTATATAAATTAAAGTTGAATTGAACATCTCTTTTATTTTTAATATTTTTTTTAATTATTGTTCTCAAAATTAAAGAAAAGTTAAAAAAATCTCTTTAATTTTGAGATTTTATTTTATTAAGGGTATATGAACTTTGAGGGGAATATCTCTTCTAGCTTTGAGCATTTTTTTAATGACTACATGATAAAATTAAAGAAGAGTTGATCATATCTTCCATTTTAAGGTTTTATTTTATTGTCACATCATTTTGAACATTTTATTTTATCATTATCACATAAACCAAAAAAGAGTTGAACATCTCTTCTATCTCAAGATTTTATTGTATAAACATTACTTATAATTAATTTGAATATCTCTTCTATCTTGAGAATTTTTTTTTTATTACTATTGTACCAATCAAAGAAGAGTTGAACATCTCTTCTATCCTAGATTTGAGAGCATTGACTTCTTTAAGTGGTAATTTTTTTTTTCATTTTTTAAATTAATATTCTAACAACTAAAAACAATTTAAACATCTCTTCCACTTGTTGTAATAACACTTTAATAATAATATCATATATATACCAATATCTCCATTCTAATTATTAAGTTGATTTTCATTTAAAATTTGAAATTATTTAGAGTCTCCATTTTAATAATTAAGTTGATTTTCATGTAACCTTATTTAGAAGTGTTAATCATTAGAATTAAATTGTAATTAATATATCTCTTCTCTAACAAAGTTAAGGAAATTAATACAACCTTGCCTAAAGTCAAGTGAATACCCTTACAAAAATGTGGGTTTATGTGAATAGTACTAAACCATATCCTGCAAATCATTTTCCCAATGTAATTCTCTTTCATACATGTTATCTGAGTTGTACAAGGGGTATGTGTTGCTCCTTGGCATGTCTAAAACACAATGCTTGAATGCATACCTCCTCCTTTGAATTCCACATTGGTTACCTTCTTCCAAAATCAAACACAAGTTTTTTGAAAGGAAATTGGTAGATCATGAAAATTTATTCATTTTAGTTCAGTTCATACCAGCATAAGCTTTGCATGGTTTAAAGTGTTTTCTACTACCATATATTCTCAAATAAGTTTTGCATGGTTTAACATGTTGTCTACTATCATATATTCTTGAATAGATATGCAATGATACAATCTTGTATGTTTGACAGTTCACTTTTTTCTTGTCCATCTATTGGGTTTGCATATTCTTAAATATATAAACAACAACACATTCTTGTATTATTGGCTTTGCATATTCTCAAATAGATAAATAACAACACATTCTTGTATTATTTCACACTATAATTGTTTTTTTTCTTTATTTGGCAGATCTCATATGCTTATCTTTCCTTTAGTTTTTTTTATTAGTTAAGTTCATATATGTAACCAATTTATTTAACAGATCTCATATGCCTATCTTTCCTTTAGTTTTATTTATTAGTTAAGTGCATGTATGATCTCATATGCCTATATTTCCTTTATTTTTTTTAATTAGTTAAGTGCATCTATGTAACCAATAAGATCATTAGTAACTAGAAAAAAATAAATCTTTTAATATAAAATTATTCTGCTAAAATTATTTTGCCAAAATTATTTGATGATATGTCAATAGAATCATATTTTTAACAGTCCACGATGAACATAAAATGAAACATTTAAATTAATACATAACAGAAAAGTATTTAAGAGTTTGATGCTTAATTTAATGCATTATAAAAAGGAGAATATACAAAACATTAGTTCATTACTAGTTAACTTTGCCAATTTTTTTCCATCAACTTTGAGAAATCAAATATGAGACAATAT
>JZKD02S1932849.1:50383-61553 GCA_000966675.3 Picea glauca
AAAATGAGCACACAATCTTCTATATTATAACAGGTTATGGGCCCACACCTCCTTCATTCAGTCTAAACGTTGGAAGGAAACATAGCCGCTAGGATATTGAGCTCGCTGAGGAACTACCGCTAGGGTTCCTAGCAGAAGCAGCTTCCAAGACACTGTCACTGGGGTTACTAGTAAGAGCAGTTGAAGAAACCCTAATCCTCTTGTTGAGGCACCTTAAGTGAAGAGATTGACCCAATCTCCAGACAGATTAGTGCACCCTAGCCTAGCACATCTCCTGATACTCTCAGCAAGCCAAGACGTGAAGTTTGAATTTCTGGTCAAATCTAGGGTTTGACCAAGTCAAGCAAGCCATGAATAACTCTATGAAGTCTGAGAACAAGTTAGATGGAGCCTCTAACTTCAGAGCGTGGAAGACAAGTATTGACCTCATCCTTTCCAAGAATAAAGTGTTGGATATTGTGAAAGGAAAGATCGTGAAGCCAGAGTTTGAAAAAGGAAAAGAGAAGAAACTATAGAATGTTGCAGCTCTGGAGAAGTTCAAAGATGTTGACATAAATTCCATGAGTATCATAGTGGATTCTATAAAAGACCACTTGATCCCTACATCTCCCATCTTGACTCATCAAAGAAGATGTATGATGCTCTAACAAATCTCTTCTCAATCAGAAACATCAGACAAGTTATGAGTCTGAAGAATGAGCTCTGTGACATAAAGATGAATGAAGATGACAGCATAACATCATACTTTGTAAGGATCTCCCAGTTAAGAGACCAAATACAAGATATTGAAGAGATCAATTCAGAGAAGGAATTGGTGAACATAGTACTCAATGGTCTTCCCAAGACATGGGATGCATTTGCTGCAAGCATGAACACAAGGAACGAGTATCTGACATTTGAAGAACTTTGGAATTTCTATGCTCAAGAAGAATCAAGGATCAATACAAAAGAGAAACACCAAAAGAAGTACGACGATCAAGCTTCCGCAACAAGATTCAAGAACTTCAGGAACAAAAGAAAATTTGGTTTGAGGAGGAAACCAAATCAAGAGAAAGACATTTCAAAAGTACAATGCTTCAACTATCGAAAGTATGGTCACTACAAGAATAATTTTCTCAAGCTAAAGAAAAGGAAGGAGAAACACGAAGCATTGATTGTCGAAGGAAAGGAACCTAGAAAGAAGGCTAAGCAGGATGAAAGAGACTTCTTCTTCTAAAAGGTAACAACACTCTTCTTATTTCTTGTACATATCTTGTTTCCATCGTCTCTGTACATATCTTGTATATCTATCTCTTGGAAATAATATGTTCCAAGAAGAACTATATCTCTGGAAGAACAAACAAGATGAAAATGGATATCATTAGATAATACACATGAAAGGATGAAATACAAATCATGAAGAAGCTATTGCAAGATAAGATGAATCAATTATGAAGAAACTTAGAAGAAGCAAAGGCAGAAAAGAAGTCAACAAATCGAGAGTAAATTGGAAAAATACTCATGACATTTTGTAGAAGACAACAAGCCGGAAGTGTGGACTCTGTTAAGCAGAGGGAGACGATTATATGCACTCTTACATGAAGCAAGGGTTAGGAGGGAGATAATCCTATGATCCATTAAATATGATGAAGTATATATATATATCCATGGTAGTAACCATGAAAGACAATACGTGTTCAGTTCAATCGCAGAAGAAGACTTCTTCAAAGAGAAGCCTTAAAGTATTCCTGATTGTCCATCCAGATCCATGATCCTATGATAAAAGGAAGAAGTGGAATCTCTAGGGCATGGAATCTATAAGAAACTCCATGGACCTAAGAGCTAAAGAAAAACATGAAGAAGAACATGAGGATTCCAAGAAAGAAAGTGGAACCAAAACAACCAGTCATTGTATCAAGAATCACAAGATTACCAGCCTGATATGTACTCACTAAAAGAAATCAAGCAGAAGAACTAAAAGTCATGATGAAGAACAGTGCATGGAAGACTTATGAATGAAAGCATTGCGATATCTAGAACCAGAGGTTCTCCCAAATGGAGGGAGAAGACTATTATGATTACTTGTTTCAATACACCAGACATATCACTACATGAGTCATTATATCATCCGCAACATCCATGAGTTGGAGTTCTACATTAGATGAATGCAAAGAATGTTCTCTAGAGAAATTGAATAAAGAGAATATGAAGAGCAATATCAAGACCTTGAGGCATACCAGAAAGAGACTTATGTACACAGATAGAAGAATAACTTGGTGGAGAACCTCCAGTGCACAACAGAAGCATGGTGAAGATTTCCTATAACATCAAGATGACTACTCAGTGGATCAGATCTCATGATGACAGAAGAAGTGCCACATAGATATGTTCCATTTTTCCAACTATGATATACTCTATTGTTCAGATCTACATGAAGCCTTCACAATGTTTCGGACTAAAGTACATTTGAAATCAAGCATTACATTATCCATAATGAAGTCCAGAAAGGAGAAAATGATTCTCCAATACATATCTCCATAGATGAGAAGATAAGCAGACATTTTGGTAACGCTTCTATCCAAGATGAAAGAGTTTGCATACTCAAGCTAGAGCTTGTGGAAACAAATTCCTTCTTATTGAAAAAGGAAGAAATGACTCTCCAAGTTAGGAGGGAGCACTAAAAACATTATTGAAGACATTCATCTTTAAATTTGAAAAATAGTCCATCTTGGACAAATGATTTCCTATTCGAAAAGTGGATTGAGACTTCTGACGAATAGTCACTTTCCATTGTGGTTAACATGGGAAGTAGTCTGATTGTTGATGTATCATAGATAGTGACTTTTCATTGTGGTTAACATGGGGAGTGGTCTAGGGCAGTCTCTCTTCTTGAGGGTTACTCAAGAAGACTGGTCCACCTCGTCGGACAACGATTTCTCATTGTGTTTAACATGAGGAATAGTCTGTTTTGGAGGTTGATGCAGGACAGTCTTTTCCGCTTGTGGTTAATAGAGGAAATGGTCTGGACAATCATTCCTTAGGGTTTATACATTCTCTCCAGGGTGCACTTTGATTATTGTAGGAGGAATGGCCCAGGGTGGGGAATGGTCCAGGCTCAACATTCCTTAGGGTTATACATTCTCTCTAGGGTGCACTTTGATTAGTGTAGGAAGAATGGCCCAGGTTGGGGAATGGTTCAAGTTCATAAGACAGGACAATTATTCTTCCTTGATTGAGAAGAATAGTCTAGATATCTCATTATTCTACTCTGAGGCAGATATTCTTTCAGACCTCACAGATGTGAGTGAAATATTGGCCTATATGATTCAGTTTATATTATAACATTGTTTCTCTGTAGGTTGCTATCAGATGTTTGTTATGAAGACTATATGACAGTAGATGTAGACTACTATGGTGGATATGTTCCACTGTTTGTGAGGCAAATATTCTTTCAGAGCTCACAGATGTGAGTGAAATATTGGCCCAGATGATTCAGTTTATATCATAACATTGTTTCTGTGTGGGTTTCTATCAGATGTTTGTTATGAAGACTGTATGACAATAGATGAAGACTACTGTGGTGGATATGTTCTATTGTTAGTGACTATACATTGTTGATCAAGTACTTGTGTGTTACTTGGTGTGGTAGTGTACCACTGGATTGTAGTTATGTACTACTATGGATAAAGATTGTTGTGTTATATTTTTGTTCTAATTTCCTTGAAGACTATCAACAGTTTATTGGAGATAATCACCATCCAGACGAATGATGAATAGAGATTTTCTAGATGGAAAATGGTTCAGATCATTTACTTCTCTAGACTATAAGAATGACTCTTATGTCACTCTATGGTATAAGTGACTTATCCAACATCATGTCTAATTACTCAGATGAAGTATGGTTTTGAGAGATGATGCAGTTGATGGTGATGGTGATGTTCATGATCTAGTCATGATATAGTCTAAACGACTATGTTGATGCTACCGGTAAATGGTATGTTTTTGTGCTCAAGACCATTACTTGTAATACGTCCCTAGATAGGAGGGAGTGTTAATATTATGGTAGCTACAGGAGGTATTTACCTCCACATGTAAACCTGACGAGAATATAAGACTCCAAAAAGTAAGAGAAAACCATAATGAGTTGGATAATAACCCTAGAAGTCTTGTCGGCTCAAGAAGATAATTTATATTAGGTTATTAGCCTCCAAGAGAAGAAGTAGGCCAGAAATAATAATAATATACTGAACAAACATGTACCCAAAAGGAGAAGTCAGCCCCAGCAAATCTGGCAAAACCACTATAAATACAGGGTGCCAGTTCTCATTTGACACATTTCAAAATTGTAGAGAGCAACTGGTGCACACTGCAGTTCCTAGTTTGGTGCACACGTGTGGAGGAGAGCTGCAGGTGCAGCTGCTACAACAACTAGTTTCAGTATTGTCTTGGACTGTCTCTTGTCTAGGGTTTGGACTATATGATCAACTATTGTTGGTGCGCTATCCTTGGAGGAAGATGCGCTACACCTTGTTTGCCTATCTAGCCTAGGGTTTGCTTCCGGAGTAATTCTTAGTCAAGGTTAAGGTGCTCGGAGGATGGCTTTGGCCTATGGTTGGGTGACAAGGGTATCGTCAATGGTAAAACGAGCACACAATCTTCTATATTCTAATAATAAGGTTCCAAATCTTTCAGGTTAAATTCTCATCTCGGGTAATGTTATTATGTTCTTGGTAAAACAAATTGTGAGTTAGAGTTAGATAATAATCTTAAAATAAATATAGAACTTTGTATGAAGAAAATTCACAAATCTCCATATTAAGTCATTCTTCCAATAAAATACTTATCTCCTTGTGGATAAAGTCTCAAATCCTTCAGGTGAAATTCTCCTTGTGGATAAGGTCCCAAATCCTTTAGAAATTCCCATCCCAAGTGATATTATTTGATCATATTTACACAACAATAAAATACTAATCTCCTCAGCAGTAAAATACTTCTCTCCTCTTCTGCAGTGGTCATATAATCAAATTCCTTGATGCCCTTTCAAACTAAAGAACTCATAAATCTTCATATTAAGCCATTCTTCCAAAAAACTACTTATATCTAAAAAAGTTCACAAATCTCCATTTTAAAAACCATTCTTCCAGAAAATACTTATCTTCTCTTTCTGCAGTGTAATAGATGTTCTCATATAAAATTATGCATGTACATGAAGAAAACACAAATTTGCACCTGTATATTAATTCATTCTTCAAAAACCATTTAAATGGGATGTATTCATATTAGATATAATCAAATGCTCTTTTAAATTATGCTTGAGCTAGCTCACATATACAATATGTGTGAGCTAGTTCACATATACAATATGTGTGAGCTAGCTCTCATACAATACATGTGTGAGCTTATTTGTAAATATAATTGAATGTTGGTTTTTGTGATTAGTAACCAATTTAGTTAAGAGTTTGACAATACCCTGGAAATATGGAATTCACTTCGTTGTATGTAGAAAATAAAAATGCCCATACTACGCCATTCTTGGACAAGAAAGCAAGGAATGCAATCAAATAAAATTTAGAAACTTTCTCTTTTCTGATGTGGGATAGAGTCTATTATCAAATAATCAAATGTTCAAGTTCAAAATTAGGTCTTCATCATGATCTAACCTTAAATAAGTTTGAATGTACACCATTTAAGACAACGATAAACTTATCTAGGAGTTCTATATATTTCAAAATAATTGATCAAAGCGTTGAATAGGAAAGGCTAAACTAAAAATTGGAGAAAACAAAAATTTGATAAAAGTAAAAAACATACATTTATGAATCATCCTGAATGGATACATCCTTCCCAAATTTGGGTGCTTCCTCCTCAATCCCATTCTCCCTCCCAAGCACACTCTTAGGTACTCTCTTCTCCACATTAGCCTATATAACACATTTCAAATTTGAAAATTTGAAAAATTAAATTTAAATGATTATAAAACATTAAATTTAAATGATTATAATACACTAAATAATACATGTGAACTCCCACCCTCTTAAAAATCTCCTAATGAGAATTGAGACAAACCTCCCCAAGTAGTAGGATATGGAATAGGGATCTGTGAACAACACAACTAAGAACTAAATCTAGGATTCAATGTGTCCACATTTATACAAAATTATAAATTTTATTGATCTCTTAATCAAAAGATTGGAGATTGAACAACTATTAGAAAACACATACCTGATTCAACCCATCCAAATTTAAACTTGTGGAATCAAGTCCCCTATTTACTGGGGATTCATTTAACATATCTCCAAACTGCAATTAATGGAAATAACAACTCGATTATTTCTATAGGTACAATGGTATATAAATCTAGAATTAGAAGTAAACTATCCTAAAATGCATCAAAAATTTACTAACTAGAACACATACCAATATGCGGTTTGAGTCATCATTTTGAATGACCTTTTTCCAACCATCCCGAAATTTTTTTGCATACTCCAAAACATCTTCTTTTGACTTGGTATCTAACTCTGCATCTGTTTTATAAACAAATATGGCTCGAAAATTGGCTTTCGCTCACTGACGGTTCATGCCAACATCAAGGCCATAAAAAATCGCTTCCAAATTTTTCCCTATTTCACTCTTGGACTTTTTGCTAACCTATGATATAGCCTGCAACTCTAAATGTGAAGCAAATGCCCCAGTTGAACGAGGTACTAAAGGTTGTGGAGGTCTCGGCAATGTCGCATTTCGATATGCCCCTTTGAGATCATATGTTCGTCCTTTATCAGTCCCATAATATTTGGACGATAAACTAATATAATCAGAGTACATGTGCAAAACAAACTATGCATAAAAGTGTCCTGCAAAATAGTGTGGAACCTCATCATTCTGTGGAAATTTCCCATATGCCACCAAAAATATGTTATACAAATGTCCTGCAATTTTAGGGTGCTTAAAATATTACACCTTCAACATCTTCCGCTTTGGCCCATCTTTGAAATTGAACATCGAAATGGTGTCTTATTTTGAAACTCTATTTTTTACTACCTCCCATTTATCAAGGCCCATCACCTCTGACTTTCACCACCTCATTAGATCGACAAAACTGTCAGTGGTTGGCCCCATATTCTGATATGCATCTGTAAAGTTTTCCAATGAATGAAAAACAATTTACAATATTTGTTTACTCTCCTGAGGGAGTTCCAAGACCACCAGATCATTTTCCAAGGGCGGTCGTCGATTCAGCTCCTGACTGACTGCTCATGCACAAACTGATAACTAAAGGGATAAGGGACATAAGATAAAACCAAAATATTTTCATAATAATCAATAAAACCCACACATAAAAGTCATTGAAATCAAAAGTTGGGTTTGCCAAGGGAAATCAATTCAGAAAAAACAGCCAGCAAGGGGATTACAAATACAAGTTAATAATTTATTAATGGTAGGAATGAGAAACTTATCTTTAAGCGCAATTTAATAAATTCCCTATAGTCTAGGACCATCCTTCGAGACTTATCCTTCTTTTTTACTAAGATCACTAGAGAAGAGAATACATTCTTGATGAGATGTATGATTTCAACTTCTAACATGTCTTTATCCAATTACTATGTCCCACTCTTTTGAGAATATAGAAAGCAATAAAGTCTAACATTGAGTGGATAACTACCCAAAATTAACTCAATAGAATGTGCATAATATTTGAACATGGTTGAATCCACTAAGACCACATTTATATTCCTTATAAAATTTATTTAAGATTCATTAAAAGTTCCCTATGGTTGGATCCACTAAAACAACATATTAGAACATTTCTTTAAGATTCCTTAAAAGTTCCCTATGGTTAGATCCACTAAGACCACATATAATGCAATGCATTAGAATCCCCAAAACAAAGAGTTTAATATTCATAACCTTACACACCCACTAATAACATGAACATGGGATGGGTATGAGGGTTGTTTGTATTCCTAATATAAATTAAGATGACATGGAGAAAATGTAATATTTGTGAGGCTTAGTTAGAGTTAGAAATCTAGATAAAATATAGTCATATAAGGTGGAAATTCACGTTGATTGAGAACAATCATGACAATAATTTCAAATGTAAGTGCATCATAACCTATTGTAAACATAGTAATGTGAGTTTTAATGGGATATATATTAAGAAGAAGAATATTTTGAGTGATTCTTAATTGTCACAAAATTTATGGTAATCAAGCTTATTTCTACAAATAGTAATGTGAGTTTTAATGGCATATATATTTTGAAGAAGATGCAATTGAGTGAGTCTTAATTGTCACAGAATTAATGGTTCCAAATGGTAATGTCTATAGATATCCACACTCCCCTCGTGTTGTGGGAGGGTCATGCTATCCACACTCCCCTAGATGTGTGATGACTAATACTAGTTGTCTACTAGAGATGTTAAGTCGAAATTTTTTATGCTTTCACATTTGGATTATATATAGAGTTAGATCGATATAGTCAAAACTCCAACATATTTCAACAAAGGAACGGATGGGAGATGCGAGATGGAACTAAGGGTTTAAAGGGAGGGGTGATTCTAAGTCAATTGAGGATCACATTTGGGATTCGATATGCCATTCCTTGTTTCCTCACATAGTTCCTACCATGTTTAAATTATAATAATTCAATTTTAAAGATGGATGAATGTTGAATTATTATTATTTCTTTCATGAGGATTATTTAAATTTTGATTTACTTTATTTATTTGTATGCATGATTAGTTGTGAACATTTTAAAAATGTGCATTAGGAACATCGCTTGTTATTATCGTCTACGTGTGGGATATGTGTGTGCTATCTATGCCTACATATCCAACACACATACAATATTATGGTTTAATAAACACATTAGTTACTAATGTCTATGTTATTAATGAATTAATTAATAAGTTGTCAATTTGAAGTTATATTATATGAATATAAATATCATCAATAAGATAAGCATTAAATAACTTTGGTCAATATCTGTGAAGTAATAAATGAGTATAATAATTAGTTCTCATCTAAGACTCTTTTATTTCTATATTAGACTTTATTATCCAAAATAAACTATTCGTTATAATTATTCCTTTAGTCAAAGAGTTACTACAATTGGAAAAGACCACCAAAGTGGGAGAATGGTTCCTTTTTGAGTAGTTTACTATTATAAGAGTCTATGGTTTGGAAGAGAAGCCATATCAAAAGTGACTGTTGAATTTGGTTGTTCTAGAGACTGAAAAAACGTGAAATTCAGTTAGTTACTGACTACAAAGCCAAGAATATTAAATTAAATATTGATAGAATGAATTTCAAGGAAAAACCAAATCTACACAAGTAGGCGCAAAGACTAAACATTCAGCCATGAATCAATCAACTCAGAGATAAATAAGGGATAGACAGCGAAGCAAATTATTAGCATTCACTCATCATCCATGCACATAAAAGCAAGGCATTTGAATCTATAGGTCTTTAAACACTGAAGTGACGATCATCGATTCGGCTCTTGGCCGACTACTCAGACACAGACAGATGACTAAAGGGATAAGGGACGAAAGATTAAAACACAATATTTTCATAATAATCAATAAAACCCACACAGAGAAGTCATTGAAATAAGAAGTTGGGTTTGCCAAGGGATTGTCATTCAACTCAGAGGTTTATCATTCACAATGTAGAGTTTATCAATAAAAATGCAGAGATGTACCCAAGTTCAAGCAATTAAAAATGCAAAGATAAATAAAAGTTTTAATCAATCAAGCTACAGAGGTAATCACTCATAAGAAGGCGCAAAGACTAAACATTCATCAATGAATCAATCAAATCAAAGATAAGTAAGGGATAGACAGCATGGAAAATTCTTATCCTTCACTCATCATCCATGCACAGAAAAGCAGGGCATTTGAATCTATAGGTCTTTAAACACCGAAGTGACGAATGTCGATTCGGCTCCTGGCTGAATGCTCAAGCACGGATTGATGACTAAATGGATAAGGGGCAGAATATAAAACCACAAACTTTTCATAATAATCAATAAAACCCACACATAGAAGTCATTGAAATCAGAAATTGGGTTCGCCAAGGGAAATCAATTTAAAAAAGCAGCAAGCAAGGGGATTGATTTCCATATCATAATCATTCTCCCTCGTGGATACTTAATAATTCTCCCTCATGGCTACTTAACATACTAGTAAGCAAAGTCAAACATCAAATTGAATATTTATTTGATCACATGACTAGCCTTTAATTTAATTTCCTGAATCATGCATAAATCCTTAGATACCCACATGATCTTACTAAAGAAGATCCAACTACATGCACATTAATATAAAATAGGATTGGTTCCAGTGGCCCGAAGGTGGTGTAAGGAATTTTTTCTTTGACAAAAACGAAGTAAACTCCACAACCATAATTTATGAAAAAACAATTAGGTGTCTTTTCTAGTAACAAACCTTGTGTTATATTGGTCCCATTGGACCCTGACTTAATTAAAACATGTTGGGGATACTAATATATTGATTGCATGTACCCCTATTTAGCAGGCACCTTACTAAGTCCTGACTCTATGTTATTACCACTTGTAACTAAATTATCACAAAGACACACTTCTCTTATAGATATCCACACTCCCCTCACGTTGTGGGACGGTCATGATATCCACACTCCCCTAGATGTGTGATGACTAATACTAGTTGTCTACTAGAGATGTTAGGTCGAAAGGTTTGGTGCTTTCACATTTGGATTATATCTAGAGTTAGATCAACATAGTCGAAACTCCAACATATTTAAACAAATTAAGGGATGGGAGATGCGAGGTGGAATTAAGGGTTTAAAAGGACCTGAGTGATTCTAAGTCAATTGAGGATCACATTTGGGATTCGACATGTGATTCTTTGTTTCCTCACATAGTTCCTACCATGTTTAAATTATAATAATTCAATTTTAAAGATAGATTAATGTTGAATTATTATTCTTTCTTTAATGAGGATTATTTGAAGTTTGATTTACTTTAATTATTTGTATGCATGATTAGTTGTGAACATTTTAAAAATATGCATTAGGAACATCACTTGTTATTATCGTCTACGTGTGGGATATGTGTGTGCTAGCTATGCCTACATATCCAACACACATACAATATTATGGTTCAATAAACACATTAGTTACTAATGTCTATGTTATTAATGAATTAATTA
>JZKD02S1932849.1:65398-100839 GCA_000966675.3 Picea glauca
GCCTTTTTAAGTTTAAATAAAAAGGGGAAAGAGGGAAATCTAAAATAATTAGGAAACTAGGAAAAGCAAGAAACATAAAAAACAAAAGGGAAACACAAGGAAAAATCAGAAAGTCTAACTTAGTAAGGTATCTAGCATTAAAGAACCTTCTAAATTAAACTGAACTAGTAAATTAATAATGGGGAAAGTCATTAAAACCTATAAGGGAAATTGGGGACACCTAGGAGCGATTCTAGGAGTGACTCTATGTGGGTGAGGGAAATAAGAGTAATTAATTAATTAAAGAAATTAGTTTTTGGAGGAATCAAGGGGATGGGTGACACAAGTACGAGGAGGATTTTTATGAATTAATTTATTAAACATTAAATAAAATGGGATTTTGGGAGAGTAAAGGACATCAAAACTCTATATAATGGAGGGAGGAAAATGATGTTGGATCTCTTCTGTTTTGCATAATGTTATGCTGTAGAAATCTATACTTGACTGACTTACCTTGTGGGAGTTGATACACCCAGATCGATGAGGAGTTGTAGCTCGGCCTTGCGAGGCGAGCTGGGAGCTAGTTGATTCTCTGGATAGTGTGTGTATCCCCTTTGTGGCTCGAGGGGCTAAGGGGGAAGAAGAGTACCCCTAGTGTTGGTTGTGAGGTACCAGTGAAGTCTCATCGGTCAGTAAGCAGGAGTTGCACAAAGCATGCAGGACATCAACTCAGAGCGGTCAATTGGGCAACGATAAGCTTACTTTATTTCTACATGGTAGATTGTTAGTATGATTTATGCTTTTTGTTCTGCATGTTTAAATGGGTAAGGAAAATGATTGTCTTAGCATTCTAGTTGTTGACTGAAATTTTCCCCATAGCCTATAGCTCGATGTTGACTGATTTCCCATGGCTTTTGACCCCTGCATGTCTTGACCGTCTTGTGGTTTATTTATTGAGATGATTGCAGTTATTTTTTCCTTCATCCTTATCTCATCAGTCCTCACCTGAGCAATCGGCCAGGAGCCTGATCTACGGTCGTCGCTTCGGCGTTAATAGACCTATGGATCTCAACGCCCTACTTTTCAGTGCATGGATGATGAGTGAAGGATGTTCCTGTCAACCACCCACCTCTGTTGTTTGTCCTTGGCTGATTGTTGTCTTGCGCCTTCTAGCAAAAAGTACCTCTGCATATGGATTTCCATGCATCCTTGTTGGTTTTTCTCTACGCTTGTTTTTGTTCTCTGCGCCTTAAGGGCTTCACCATGTAATTTCTCTATATTTGGATGATAAAGTCTCTGTGATCATTTCAATGGCTTTCCCAATGGATCTTTGCATTTCTTTTTCTTGTTTGTGTTTTTCCCCTTGGTCACTCTAGCGATTTGCTTATTTATCAATGACAAAATTTATGTAGTTCCTTTCTGGTGTGGTTGTGTAGAGATTTTCTTATTTATTAATGACATAAATTATGTAGCATCCATTCTACTGCGTTTTCCCAGTGCTTTTCCTTTTAAATGATGACGACAATATGGCTTCCTTTTGGCGCGTTTTTGCATAGCGATTCTCTTATTTAATTAATGACGGCGATGAAGTTTCCTTCTTGTGTGTTTTTGGCATGGCAATTTACATATTTAAATATGGATAGCAATGAATGACCTTTCGGTGTATCCATGTACACGTTTTCCATTTAAAATGAGACTGAGTTATTGTTGAATGCCCACGATTTTTCCATTTAAAATGTGACTGAGTTGTTGTTGAATGCCCACGATTTTTCCCTTTAAAATGTGACTGAGTTGTTGTTGAATGCCCATGATTTTGCCATTTAAAATGTCACTGATTTGTTGTTGAATGCCCACGATTTTTCCATTTAAAATGTGACTGAGTTGTTGTTGAATGCCCATGATTTTTCCATTTAAAATGTGACTAGGTTGTTGTTGAATGCCCATGATTTTTCCATTTAAAACGTGACTGGGTTTGTTGTTAAATGACCACGTTTTTACCTTTTAAATGTTGACTGAGTTTGTTGTTAAGGACCATGATTTTGCCATTTAAATTGTTGACTGTGGTTGTTGGAATGACCACGATATTTCCATTAAAATGATTGACTGAGTTCATTGTTGAAGGGACACGAGTTTGCTAGTTAGAATGATGACTGTGTCTGCTGGAATGGACACAAATTTGCCTTAAATGTTGATTGAGTTTGTTGTTGAATGACCACGCGTTGATCCTTCTGCAGTTTTGTATTGTCCTTTTTATTCTCCTTCACATTGAGTGTATACCCAACTTTCTCACTGCCAAATTTTAATTACCACAACGATGTTATTGTCCATGTTAATTACCATGTTAATCGCAATGATAAATGCTATATTATTTGCCATATTAATTGCCAGAACAATTGCTACAACGTTGTTAATGGTCAACAATTTCCTTCTTACTATTAATTTCCATGTTAATTGCAATATTAAATGCTATGTTATTTTCCATATTAATTGCCAGAACAATTGCTACAACGATGTTAATGGTCAGCAGTTTCCTTCTTACTGTTAATTGTCATGTTAATTGCAATGTTAAATTCTATATTATTCTCCATATTAGTTGCTAGGATAATTACTACAACGATGTTAATGGTCAGCGGTTTCCTTCTTACTATTAACTGCCACAGCGATGTTAATGGTCGGCAGTTATGTTAATGACGATGTTAATTGCTACAGTGATGTTATAGGCAACAATTACCGTCTTAATGTTAATAGATAGCTAGTTATTTTGGGTACGGTTACTAGATAGAAGGCTTGTGTAATTTAATTGTTTACAAGTGTTATAATCATAGCATTCACCATTGATATGGCGAATGTGGTTATACATTGTTAATTGATAGTTAGATTGTAATTTGAGAAATTTCCCAATTAGACTGTGATTAATGATTAAATGAGATTAGTGAGTATTGACCAAAGTAGAGGTCAAACTTGCTAAAGTAAATTGTGGTTAATGATGAAATTGTAATGCATAATTGCCGAATTGATTCGTAGTTGATGTTATTTAGATTGAATTTAATGATTAAATTGTGATGCAAAATTACCGAACAAATTTGTAATTAATGTTATTTGATTAAATTTAATGACTAAGGTATAATGTAGAATGGCCGATTGGATTGTATTGAATGTTAATATGATGATAAGTTAAAGAATAATTTATAATTTAGACTTGATGTTTGGGTTGGGTGGTTGACGAAGTCGTGTCTTGGCTCATGTCTTCCCTGGTAGTCGTCCCTTGGTGTTTCATCAACCTGTTGTTGAGATTTGGCCGTGGTTTTCTTATCGATATTTTGTTCCTAGTGGATCGAATTTTCTAGAGTCCTCGGTCCAGATAGCTTATGTTTGCGCCAAGGTTATTAACGCATCTATCAGTTGGGAACGGAATGACTTCTGACGAGGGGATCATGGCACACCCTGTGAGATAGCAGCGAACGAGATCTTGGTCGAAGTAGGTGCATTCTGTGTGAGTGTTGTTGAGCATTGCAAGTTTCTTTTGGCGCATGGGTTGAACGCCTTCAGGCGTTTAGTTCGCGTGCCTTGAGGTTCTAGTCTTTGTTCATCTAGGCCGGTGTGTCGGGATGGGGATGTTTTCCCTTAGCTTGCAGGCGTGGTCATGTTTGTGTATGGAGGGTAGTCGTTCCTCCTTGTTATTCTGTGCATGTTTTTCCTGGTTTCCCTTGTGTCTATGTGTGGCGTCATAGTAGCCTATTGCCTAGACTGCGTGCTTGCATTTGTTTTCAGTGGTGTGGTTAAACTGTTGTCATCGTCGCCTTCTTTCCTAAAAACAAAAAAAAAAAATTACATATGCTTCGCTTGTTGTCGTAATGATGGGGTCGTTACATATGGTATCAGAGTGGGTTCAACCCGCGACTTGGGATCACTACAACTTTCATTGATATGATTTGATTGTGATGTTGCTAATTAAGTTGACTTGTACTCATGCAGGTAATCATGGTTAGAGGAATCCATGGAGGCAGACGATGGGGTTCTAGGGGAGGAGGCGTGATGCCTCCAGTAGCATCCACACCTGAGGGGTCTAACCCCCAGGTAGACGAATAGGTTGTTAGGAAGAAGCAGATAGCGGTGGGTGATGTGGCTGGTATGATGAGGTCTTTTCAGCAGATGTCTGAGGCACTGATTATTCATTTGGAAAAAGATGAGGCCAAGGCGTCTGTACCCCCTGAGGGTCCACCGCACGCTTCGGTTGGTACTGGTAGCATTCACTGTGAACTCGAGAAGGTCAAATTTTTTGAGTTCTTTGGTGCCCCGGATGGTGTAGTCATCAAAGAATGGTTGGAGAATTTGGTGATGTGCTTTGCACTTCACAACTATACCTCCAACATGAAGGTCTGCATGGTGGTATTTCAACTAAAGGGGAGCTCTCTTATATGGTAGAAGACACTCCTGCCACAACTAAACATGGTCTTCAAGGACGTGTAATGGGAACTGTTCGAGGAACGGTTCCGAGAGAGGTACCTGTCAAAGGAATTCATTGAGCGCCAACTCAATGAGTTCAACACCATATGACAGGGCGCCCATACGGTGCCCAAGTACGAGGCCCATTTTATGGAGCTTCTCTAGTATGCTCTGCATCTTAACACTGAGAAACTTAAGGTCAACAGGTTCACGTTCGGCCTTAATGGAAGCATACGTGCAAAGGTTAGGATTTTTATGCCTCAAACCTTGCATGATGTCACCCAAAAGTCCCTCATAGAAGAGGAGGATCTTATCAGTGGGGGTCAGAGCAAGACTCCAGTGAGACTAGCAGGGCAGGTGTCAACTGGTGTGCAGCAGCATCAAACACCAGCGAGACATATGCCAGGATATCGTGGCTTCCAGAGGGGATCCACTTTCACTACACCTCGATGACTGATGCCTCAGCAACAGACACCTTATCGGGTACCACAACATCATCAGTAGTGTTGACCACAGCAGCAGTAGTTTAGGCTTGCTCAACATAACAAACCAGGATTCTAGGTCGGTGGACCGTCATCTTCTACTTTGGGTACCAGGAGTACTGGACCGAGGAGAGGGTGTTAGATGTGTGGGGAACCACACTACCAGTGCGAATTCCCAGTGGATAGGACTAGAGCATATGGATCAGTCGGACCCACTATCGTGGGATATTTGAGCAAGGCCCATCGGATTCATGTAGAGGTGAATAACTGCTAGGCAGAGCACCAATCGACTGTGCTCAAGATGTCAAGTACCATTTTTGACCATACCCTTAGTATTTTTATAGATACCGGTGCTACCGAGAGTTTCATTTATGGTGCAACGCTAAAACGGCTTAAGGTAATGGCAGTCGAACAGGATGAGTTTAGCTTCGTAGAGATGGCTTCTAGAGGCAAACAAAAGGTTGGAGGAAAGGTTACGGGTTGTACCCTTAACCTAGGAGATTTTGTCACCAGGGCCAACATGTATGTTACGATATTAGGATCTTATGATGTCATGATTGGTATGGACTGGTTGGAATCGCATGAGGCGATACTCAACTATAAGATGAAATGGTTGAGCATGGTCGATGACAAGGGACAGAGACGTGTTATTCTAGGTCGGAACCAGGAAGTTTCCCTAAGGTTCATCTCTTCCTTGAAGCTACGAAAGAGCATGTGCAAGAGGTGCAAGATTTATGTGATCCTTGTGTTAAACGAGAAGGGAGTAGCGTAAGGTCTAGAACACCTTCCGGTGGTGAGAGAGTTTGCAGACATATTTCCGTAGGAGTTACCTGGGATGCCGCTAGAGAGGGAATTGGAGTTTACTATAGACCTAAAAGTGGGGACTGAACCAATAGCTAGAATTCCTTATCAGATGTCGACCCCATAGTTACAGAAGTTCAGAATGCAACTGAAAGAATTGTTGGACCTGGGACTGATACGTCCAAGTGTGTCACCATGGGGTGCGCTTGTTATTTTCATACGAAAGAAGGATGGGTCGTGGAGGCTCTGGATTAACTATCGTCAATTGAACAAGGCAATGATCAAGAATCAGTATCTGTTGCTGAGGATTGATGATATGTTTGATTAGATGAAGGGTGCGACAGTGTTCTCAAAGATCGATTTGCGATCAGGGTATCACCAGTTACAGATCAAGGAGGATGATGTCCCTAAGATCGCCTCTAATATGAGGTTTGGACATTATTATTTTAATGTTTAATGTTTGTACTGAAAACACCCCCGAGGTATTCATGAGTTTGATGATATTTCATCCAAGTATCGGATGATATTTTGATGTACTCGGACAAGTTCATCCAAGTATTCATTGATGATATTTTGATTTACTCTCGAACGACGGAGGAGCATGAAGATCACTTACACTTGGTACTACAGTGTTTGCGAGAGCACAAATTGTATGGGAAGTTGTCCAAATGCTCATTTTATCAATCAAGGATTCACTACTTGGGGCATGTCATCTCCGGCGAAGGTATCGTCATGGATCCAACAAAGGTTGAGGCTATTGTGGAATGGCCTGCGTCAACAAATGTCTTGGAAGTGCGTAACTTCATGGTTTTAGTAGGATACTATCGACGGTTCGTCAAGGGATTTTCGAAGATAGAAAATCCAATCACGGAATTGTAGAAGAAAAACAAGAAGTTTGTTTGGACCGAGAAATGCGCGGAAGCATTTTGGAGGCTTAAGGAGCTGTTGACAACAAAATTGATACTAAAGGTCCCTGACATGGACGCGGACTTATTGGTATTCATTGACACATCCATGGAAGGCTTAGGTGGAGTCTTGATGCAAGACAGTCGAGTGATCGCTTACATCTCGAGGAAACTAAGAAAGCATGAGGAGAACTATGCGACACACGATTTGGAGTTGTTAGCCATTGTATATTCCTTGAAAGTTTGGATACACTACCTTGTTGGACGAAAATTGGAACTAAATATGGACCACTTTGGACTGCAACACATATTTACGCAAAGAAAACTGAATGCGTGACAACAGCGTTGGTCAGAATTACTTAGAGAGTACGACTTCGAGATTACTTACATAAAAGGAAAAGTGAACCGAGTGGCAGATGTGGTTAGTCGGAGACCACGCATATTTTTGGTGTTGCCTTTTCAGACGAATCTACGTGAAAAGATTCTAACTTTACAACATGACGATGACTGGTACAAGGAGGTTAAGGATTTTATCGGACAAAACACAATGATGGTACCAAGATTTGAAGGATTTATGTTTGATGAGGATGGATTATTGAGGTTTAAAACTCGTATTTACGTACCGCCAAACGACGAGTTGAGGATGTTGATCCTAAGCGAGGCTCATAGAGCCGTATACATGGCTCACCTGGGAGTCATGAAGATGAGGTCGGACCTTAAACCCTTATTATTCTGGAAGGGAATGAAGGAAGACATAGTAAACTATGTGGCCAGATGTTTAGAATGTCAATAGGTAAAGGATGAACATAGACACCCTGTAGGATTACTACATCCACACGCTATTCCGAAATCGAAATGGGAGGTTATTTCGATGGATTTTATTATTGGATTTTCACTGATGGCCAGGAGACATGACTCGATTTTTTTAGTAGTAGACACTCTGACGAAGGGTGGTGGATGCCACAAAAACGTCCAAAAACATTCTAGCATATCTCAACACTGTGTTCATTTCTCTCATCCCAAATAATGATAATTGCATGAGCTATGAAATTTTTTGACCCATTTCCCTCTACAATATAATTTACAAAATCATTTTAAAAATCATCTCAACAAGACTAAAGGGAATTCTATCGCAATATATTTCACCTGATATGTTTTTATTTCTATAAGGAAAATAAATACACGAGGCTATAGGTGTTTCTGAGGAAGGTCTCGACTAGATCAAAACAAGAAATTTGAAGGATATGATAGCCAAAGTGGACCTTTCCAAGGATTTTGATAGAGTAAGTTGGATCTTTTTTGTCTTATTCTCATTCACTTAGGGTTCAGTCTTCACTTTGTGGCTTCAGAAATGGGATACATGATATTGGTTTCCTTCACAATTTTAATCAACGATGCATCATCTCCATTTTTCAAGCCTAAAAGGGGTATTTAGTAGGGGTGCCCACTATCACCCCTCCTCTTCTTACTAGTTGTGGAAGGGCTTAGTAGGGCACTCATGCTAGCACTAGAAAAAGGTTCCTCCAAAGGGACAAAAGCATTGAAGCTGACAGGTTGTCCAAGCAAGGTTTGGAGTTGTGAGAAGGAGCGTAGGAGGCCATTGAATCTAATCAAGGACAACTTATTTTCATGAATATTGGATTTAACTTCCTTACTATTTTACAAATTTTGGATGAATGACCTAGTTATAATTGTTGTTTAAAATTAAATTAAATTTTTGTCTTTCTCTATAAAGCATGGATGATATTCATTTGAAAACATGACATACCACAATCTTTTCTTTATAAGAAAGACAATTTTCCTAGTTGAACATTTTCTTTATTTTTTGCCTCATAATTTATTAATGTGCATTGATTAAAGCTTTTGCTAATTTATTTATGTGCATTGATTAAAGATTTTGCTAATTTATTTTTTCCAATGATAAGTTTAAAATGGTAATTTTTTTTTTTTAAATAAACCGGTGGGACCTTCTATATTATCAAAAATCAGAGTATACATCTGCTGGTGGTGACACCAGCTGTCCTGCCTAAGTAGGAAACCAGGACAGCTGGTTTTCCTGTGGCAAACATAATTTATTTATCCTATCACCTACTTGCGTGCCCTGCCCGGAGGAAACCAGGGCGGCAGTATCATCCAGTTTCAAAAACTTAAACATTTCTAACCAAAAAGAGTAGAAACAAACTAACTAGACCAAAATAGCACAAAGCTTCTAACCATAGCCCCTGGAGAACTGTTGGAGTACTCCTGTGCACAAGTGGGGCATTGCTTCTTCGGAGCATTCCTCGAGAGTGCTGCGAAAATCATGTCAATGCGTTGGTCCATCCGGGCGATATGGAAAGCCAGGTCATCGAGCATCTTGTGGAGCTCAAAGACCAGTGGTAGGTGCCAGAGTTCAGGGGAGGTGGCTTGGTTCCCTCATTCCTCGTCGCTCGCGGTCCTCGTGCCAGGTTGCTTTGCCGTGCACGCACTGGAGTCGTCCTGTGGTCGAGGCGGTGTCATGTCTTCTTCCTTCTGCATTTTGGCGTCCTCCGGTGGCTCTTCCTTTTTGACGACGCAAGGTGGATATTGTATTTCACCAGGGGGCTCTTCCTCTTCAACAATACAGAATGGACGATACGGTGCTTCCTGTTCAGCTACAATTTGTTTCCCTGGGAGTACTTCTGGTCGTGGCCTGCGCTCCTCAGAATCTGGCATGGGAGGGTGAGTCTGCAATGCCCCCTCGGGGCTGATATGTTCAGGAATTGCCGTGGTAGGCACCCTCGGATTTCTCTTTCGTCGGATGGATGCTAGGGTGATCACCCTTTCAAAATGCTTCAAACGTTTTCACCGGGATTCAGCCCTGTACCAGGCTGCTCCACGGCGCGATTTGCCTCTGAGCCGGGGCATTGTGAAAGTCACTGGAGTTTTGGTTGGGAAGGAGGTCTGGGGTGGCAGGTCTGCAGCTGCCTTTGCTACACCAGCTCGAAAACGGAGGTGCCACTCATAGATAATGAGCTCTACTTGAGGCCAATACATCTTCCTTGTGCCTATTACCACTATAAAATCCCATGAAACTCCACTCACGATCGCCATTAACGCTAGCTTGATTATGCTCTGTCGTCTGGTACCCTCCTCGCGCGCGAGAGGGCTCATCACTTTATGGTTGCTGGTGCGAGCCATAAATCAATTGAATAGCGGTGGGATTGCGCTGGTTGATGCCATTAATTGGCGTCCCCGCAGCCTCCCGCGTGTCCTCGTTTGAGCGCGTGGCACCCCATCCGGGGGGAGCAGATCCATGTTGGCTAAGGCCTGGCATCTGAGGAAGACATCTGAGTGGTTTGGGATTTCGTCCATCCATCGGGAGAGATCGCTTTCCATTTCCACTGCTTCATTGGCCAAGCTGTCTGCTTCGCGATTGGCCTCTCTTTTTACATGGGAAGGCACGATACTGAGAGCTGCAGTGAGGAGATTTTTGAAATCTTCTAAAAGTCCTGAAAGTCTCCAGCTTGGTGAGATTTTAGAAGGCTCTTTTACATGCATAATCATGGTGATAAGGTGGATGACGACCTGTGAGTCTCTCTCCAGAACGATGTTGCGATGGCCCCTTTCCAATGTGACCTGTAATCCTCTCAGTGCTCCCATGAGCTCAGCCACATTGTTTGTCGTATCTCCCAGAAATCCTGTGAACAACCCCATCATCTTTCCTTCTGAGTCTCTTGCTACTGCTCTCCCATAAGTTGATTTTGATGAAGGGGCTATGCGGAGGTGTCCAGGAGGAGGGGCTTGATTGGGTGGGTTTGTTGATCCGTCGAGATTGATGCATGGATGGGAGAGGTTGCCAGGGTTGCATTATACACTGCTCCTCAGCTGGACAATTGAGGTCTTCCGGACTCCAAGGGCAGCATTGGATTGTTTCCTTGATCCGCTCCCTGATGGTCTCCCATGTGGCTTCGAGTGGGGAGGCTTTCGAGTGAAAAATTCTCTTGTTCCTTTCCTTCCAAAGTTACCAGAGTATGAAGCCAGGTAGGAGCTGCCAGATGTGATTTAGGAGTGTGCTTTTGTATGAGCTGCTATCCCAGTGCTCAATTGTTTCATTAATGCTGCCTCGGTGTTTTCCTGACTTACGCATTGTTTGCGCACTTTGATCCCAGACACTTTGGCTGTAGCTGCAACCATTGAAAAGATGTTCCTTGGTTTCCTCCTGCTGACGGCAGAGCACACATAGGGAGGGTCCGATGAAGCCTCTTTTCCGTATATTACCCCATGTGAGAGCCTTGTTATGAACTATCATCCATAGGAAAGTGGAAACTTTGGGCCAAAGTGCTGAATTCCATACCTTGTTCCAGATGGCGTCTTTGTGTTCGGGTTGGGGATGACTGTGGATGTTGTAGGCTTCCTTGATCGTGAAGGTACTAGCGTTGGAATATCCCCATCTCAAGGTGCCCGCCCCTTCCTTGATTGGAATCTTGCGCCTTTTGGCTTGATTGTGCCAGCTTTCTAAATTGAAGTTTTCAGGGACACCAAGATCTTGGTGCGAGATTTTTCATTGGCGCCATTGCGAGTGCTGCTCTTGAGGTTGCCAGAGGTCCTTGACTTTGAGGGAGGTTTGTGGGTCAATGGCATCTCGAAGTGCAGCTAAGTTTTCTGAATCGTTTAGTGGTTTGAATTGCTGCCAAGAATCTTGCCAGAGCAGGGCGCTCTCCCCATCCCTGATCTCCCAAAAGGCGTGGTTTTGAATTAAGGTGCGGTTGTGCCAAGCGATGTTCCAGATATTAGAGCCTTGGAATCTTGCATTGTGCCTGATCAGCTGATTGTCATGTGTCATTGGAGCATATTTAAGCCTCCACATGCACGCCCAAGCTGTAGCAGGTTCCTTAAGCCAGCGCCACCAAATTTTAGCGCCCATAACTTGGTTAAGTTTCCCCGGATCTCGAAGGCCTAAACCACCTTGACTTTTTGGCTTGCAAATTGTGTCTCAGCTTACCAGGGCCAACTTTTTATTTTGCTGGTGGCCATGCCAAAGTAAATTGCGCTGCAAGGCTTTGATAGTCTTTATTACATGTTGGGGAGCGGCTAAAACTGTGAAAAGATAAGTGGGGAGGGCTTGCAGGACCGACTTAAGGAGAACTAGTCGGGAGGCTAAGTTGAGGGGTCTGAAGGTCCAGTTGCTGAGTCGGTTAGAGATGGAAAGGACGAGGCTTTCCCAGGAGATAGATCTGGTAGAAGCACTCGTGAGGGGAACGCCTAGGTAGTTGGACGGAAGGGAGCTCCTTGGTATGCCAAGGAGTCTGGAGATATGCACCTGAACCGGAACGGGGGTATTGAAGAAGTAAATCTTGGATTTGTCCAGGTTCAAAGACATGCCCGAGGCTTCTGTAAAGTCAGAGAGGATGGCGTTGAGAGCGAGGGCTTCCTTTGCCGAGGGGGAGTTGAGAAGGAGCGTGTCATCAACGAACTGACTGTGAGAGAGGGCAGGATGAAAATTGTGAAGAGGTAGACCTTTGAGGGATTTATCTGCGATGGCTGYCGAGATGGACCTGCCTARGCCTTCAGCCATGAGCACGAAAAGGAAGGGTGAAAGGGGGTCGCCTTGACGGATTCCCCGAGAAGGTGAAAAGGGCCCAGAAGGCATGCCATTGACTAGAATGGAGAAGAAGGTGGAGGAAATGAGGTTGAGGATCCAACTGATCCAGTTCTGATCAAAGCCAAAGGAGGTGAGGACTGCTCTGAGATATTGCCAACTGGCTCTATCAAAAGCTTTAGAGAGGTCCAATTTAATTAACATACCTGGGGTTTTGGAGGTTTTGAGCGAGTGGATGACCTCATGCGCCAATATGATGCTGTCCGTGATTTGCCGTCCTTCCACATACCCCGACTGCTCCTTTGAGATGACATGAGGCAGTATTGGTTTTAGCCGATTAGCGATGACCTTTGTGATGATTTTGTAAATCACATTGCAGAGAGCGATGGGCCTGAAGTGCTTCGGAGTGGTAACTCGCTCTTCCTTGGGAATGAGGGCGAGGAAGGTAGCATTTAGAGCTGGGAGAACCACACCCGAAACTCTGGATTCCTCTACCACTTCCCAGACGTCTCTTTTGATCAGATCCCAGCAGTGATGGAAAAAGTCCGTGGTGAACCCATCGGGGCATGGGGCTTTGCCTGAGGGCATATCTCTTACAGCTTGGTTCACTTCCTCCTGAAGGATAGGCCTTGTGAGGGTAGCATTTTGCTCTGGTGTTACTAGGTTTGGAATGTGTTTGGTGATTCTTTGGATGGTGTCGGTTCTGTCCCCCTACGGTTCTGTGAGTAGGTCATGATAGAAGCAGGTAAGCTCGGCCTCTATCTTGGCATGTTCCCTGACTATGTTGCCTTGGTCATCTTCCAGGTGCGTGATTCTGTTGACATGCCGACGATGCATCACTGTCCTGTGGAAGAATTTGGTATTCCTCTCCCCTTCTTTCAGCCATTGCACGCGTGATTTTTGCTTCCATAAAATTTCTTCCTGTTTTTTTCTTTCCTCCAATTGTTCATGTAGCTTTTCTTCTTCCATCATAAGATCAGCAGTCCTGGTACCTGATATGAAGATTTTTTGGATTTCCTCTAGCTGTTTTTCTATGTTTTGAATGCTTTGGAAGATATTTCCGAAGCAATTCTTGTTCCATTGCTTCAGCAGTACCTTGAAGTTTTTGAGTCTTTGCTGAAATCTGTACATGCTGGAGCCATGATTTATTGCTGCCTTTGACCACCATTCTTGGGCTAGGTGCTGGAAGTCCGGATGCATTAGCCAGAATTTCTCGAAGCGAAACGGTTTGAATTGTGGCGTGTCTTGCATGTCCATATTAAGGATCAGTGGCCAGTGATCTGACCCAGCTCTGGGTATGATAAGACTTTCCAACTGCGCGCCCGATTCCATTAGTTCCTCCGAGACCAGGAAGCGGTCTAGCCGGCAGGCTATGTGCTGGGCTCCCAATCTATGATTTGACCAAGTGAAAATACCATTGTTGCTTTCTATATCTACTAATTTGAGATGATCAATGAGGATTTTGAACTTACTACTGTCTTGCTCCAGCTTCTTGGTGCCTCCCGTTTTTTCCTCTAGCGTGAGGATCATATTGAAGTCTCCTCCAAGGATCCAGTTGCGAGTGGACACGAGGGTTTGGATGAGCTCTAGCCTTTGCATGAGTTTGTCTTTTTCTGGCTGACTCTGGGGGCCATAAACATTCGTAATATGCCCCTCCTGGTTCGAACCAATGGACTGGAAGCTTGCCGTGAGCGTGCCTACTGTTGAGAAGGGGTTGTAGACTCTTGTGTTGGCAGGGTTCCAGAGGATGGCGAGTCCTCCTGAGGCGCCTGCAGCATCTGTGGATATGAAGTTGCAATCTCTCCAGATACGCTGGAAAATGATTTCTGCCCCTGCTCCTGCACATTTGGTTTCTTGCAATAGGAGCAGATCTGGATTCTCGACTTTTATGCATTCTCGGAGGGTCCTTTGTTTGGACCTACCATTTAGTCCTATGATATTCCATGTGAGGATTCTCATCATTGGGTTGATGATGGGGTTTGGAGGTATACCTCCGAGATCTTTTGAATTTGTCCAGAGTTTAGCATGAGATTTTCGGCTTCCTTGATCAGCTGTTGTGTTGTTTTCCGCCCCCTTCTTTTGTTCTCTCGGGGGATCTTCTTTGAGCCGAGTTGCGAGTCCGAGGCGATTCCTAGCCGTGCAGAGGAGCCCGCTGAGGAGTTAAGGAGTACTTTGTGTACCTTGCGCAGTTTCTCTTTCGGAAGGGTTTGCAGGTTTTTTTGATTCAGAGCTTCTTCTAGCTGTTCCAGATCTATGCCGACAAGATCCCGTTCGTCCAGTTGCATTGGGGTATCCCCTTCTTCGTCACCTCTTTCCTCCACTGGTGTTTCCTGGCTTTGGGGCAGAGGGGCTGGATCCGAGGGGTTGTTCTGTGATGGCTTCTGATTTTTGAGCGGATCTTGAACTTCTACTTCCTCTGGTAGGTGCTTTAGGATTTCATAAGAGTTTCTCGTTTCTACAGTCTGCTTCTGTTCTTGGATTTGCCTTCTTGGTGGATTTTGCTTCTTTGAAGGGACGGCGGTGAACCCATCTTTTTGTGTTGGCTCGCTTGTTTTGGCAGAGGTTTTAATGAGAGGGCAATCTCTTAAAAGGTGGCCATGCTTATGACATCTTCTGCAGCGAAAAGGGATGTGTTCATAGTCCAGGGTTTGCTGCTAGTCCTCGTCTTGGTATTCCAGGGTAACTGATCCAGGGAGCGCCTTAGAGATGTTCATGTAGACGCAGATTCTGGCATAAGAGGTATATTTCCGGTGTTTGGTGGCTTCCGAGGATTTCACATACTGCCCTAGGGTGTTCCCTATACCCATCAGAATTTCTTCCAACCAGAACTCTTGGGGTAAAGAGTACAGGAGGATCCATACTAGGGCCATGGTGAAGTCTTCTTTATCAGGGCTGAATCTTTCAGTCCAGAAACGCAGGAAGAGCCCAGCCGAGTTAAAGAAATAAGGACCATTTTCGAAGATCATGTCCTTGTCCTCTAGGTTATACAGAATGATTGTAAAGAAACCCTTAGAGCTCAGCTGCACTTCGTAGTCCCCCTTAGGGTTCCACCAGTGCTTAATCCATTTGTGGATATCCCGTTCTGTAGGCCATAGTCCTAAAAACTTTCCTATAAGTGCATGTTCCTTCATAAACTCAGTATGTTCCCCTACCCTGGTGGAGCTAATAAGATATCTTGGTGCCTTATCGAGTTGGGGTATACATTTACCTGGTTCCCATCCTTTGTGCGGCTTGGTGTGGGATGTTCCTGCCTCAGTGCTTGTGTCCATATCCTTCCAGAGGCCAATTTCCCTGGCCAGCAGCTGCTCTCAAATTTGTTGCGGCGGCTCAAAGGCCGGGCGCATTGCTCTAGTGCCGGATCGGTCATTCGCGACAATGTTTCGGTATGAGGGGGGCTGCCCCCCCCCCTCCGTTCCCATTGTGAGCGTCAATGAAGCCCGATGGGGGTTGTGCTGCAGGGCGAGTGCTTCACCAGAATCGTGGCTGTTGGAGTCGGCTGCGCGCGGCTGAGGGATTAGGGTTTCCTCAGCATTTCAGAACTTCAATAAACTACTTGCTCAACATAGACACACCAAGTTATGAAGTTTAAAATGGTATTGGTCATTGTAGTTTTTTTTATTTGCAATCCTTGAGCCTAAGATTTCATTTCATCACCTCATAAATAATGTTTGAATGAAAAAATTTACGTTGTAACTCGTGATTCTATACTAGTAATAACGTTGTGGAGTTTTAATTACTTTTCGAACTTGAAGTTATTTATTCCATGCATAAATAATAGGCAAATCGGGAATTTAAATTTCGTTGGTCTTTTTAATTGTTTGCAAATCCAAAGGTTAGTAATTGTTTAGTCGTTTACAATGGAAATCGGAATTTGTTTAAATCGTTGCCAAATTTTATAAAAGTTAAATTTGTCTGGATTTCGAAAAAAAAAAATTTAATTGTCTTTATGAATTTTATTTTTGTATGGCTAGGATAACTAAGTTTCTGTGAGATTGAATTGCTAGGATAACTAGTAAGGAATATTAAATCCTTACTAGTATAGGAATCAGACTCTTTAATTAGTTCAAAGGAAACCTTCGAAATTAGGGCTTCATATAAATATTTAATTTAGTAATAAAGTTAATTGATATATCGTACTTTTCCCAGATAGATGGCAATTTGGGACTGATTATTGAATTATGGAAGACGATCCATATAATTCTTGTGGTACATTGTCTAGATGGTGAGTATTCATGTGTTTACTTGTATTCCTAAAAGGAAAGGAAATTTGTTAGATGCTCAGTGTTACATACCTATGGAAATAAAAATAACAATTTATCCAGAAGATGACAAATAATTATTTATATAATTGTATTCTTAAGGAGAAGGTGTTTTATCTAGTTGCATAATTATTGTTTGCTTGTACTCTTAAGGGTAGGGTTTTAGACTGGTATAAGAGTCATTGAATACATTTGATTGCTATATAATTAAGTACCTTATAGTCAATTTAGTATTGAGTCTAGGTTAGAGCTGATTTTGGGAGTAGATACCTCCATGTTCCTCATAACAGTCGTCATTCCTGAGACCGTAAATGGTCAAAATCAATTGGATGAATCCTAGACTTGAGCATCGATTATGTGTCTTGGAGGTCCTAACTTTGCAGGTAGGTTGGGCGGGTAGACACGCTTGTTATCAATTTGTGATGAAATTTTTCTATTGGTTAATGATGATTAATTTAATTGTTGTCGTGTTGTGATGTATATGATAATAGAACATGTATTGCTGAAGTATGTTAACATCGTATAAAAATATATAATAAAATAATAATAATAATAAGGTTTTTACCAAGATTGTACGCACTCATTTGTTGTCATAACAGAAAGGGCCATTACATATGGTATCAGAGCAGGTTCAACCCTGCAACACTGGAGAGTTATGCCTTCCACAATGATTAATTAATGATTGAAATTATATGGCTAACTAAATTTGAAATTGTTGATGCAGGTATCATGGTAAGAGGACACCAGGGAAGTAGACGACGTGGTGTTGGAGGATCTACCCTGATTTTGGGATAACTTCATATTACAATTCCATCATCCATCCTTAGTTCCATCATGCATGTTGTATGGTGAGGAGGAGATGATGGCACTGGCTGTTATATACAGTCTCATTAGTCACTATTATGGAGAATAGAGAAAGTATAGGATATTTCAAGTATGCTTTTAGTAAGGAAATAGAAAGTGAAGAGGTGTGACACCTCTGATAGTATCCACGCTAGAGGGGTCTAAACCCCATTGTGAAGAACAAGTCATTGAGCAAGAGAAAGTTGTTGTGGGAGATGTGGTAGGTATGACAAGATCCTTCCAGAGTATGTCAGAGGCATTGATTAACCGACTAGATCAAGATGAGGGCAGAGCGTCTATACCCAATGAGTGTTCACAGCGCGCTCCAGCTGGTAGTGTTAGTATACACAAAGAACTCGATGAAGTGAAGTTTCTCGAGTTCATGGGTGCCACGGAAGGCTTAGTCATCGAGGCATGGTTGGAGAACATCGTGATGTGCCTCACACTTTGTGATTACACCTCCAACATGAAATTCCACATGGAATTATTTCAGCTGAAGGGGAGTGCTCTTCTATGGTGTAAGATGCTCCTACCTCAACTAAATATGGCCATCGAGGATGTGTCATGGGATTTTTTCGAGGAATGATTCCGAGAGAGGTAGTTGTCTGAGGAATTGATTGATCGCCAACTTAGTGAGTTCAACGCCTTACGATGGATTGGTCGTACGGTGGAAGAGTATGAGCCCAGATTCATGGAGCATCTTAGGTATGCTCCACATTTGAACACAGAGAAGTTAAAGGTCAACAAGTTTGTGTTCGGCCTTAACTTCAACATTCGTTCGAATGGTGAGGATTATAATGCCTTAGAAGTTGCACGATGCAGTTCAAAAGGCCCTCATAGGTAAGGAAGAGCTGAACAAGGGGGTTCAGGGAAAAACTTCTTCTAGACCGACTAGATAGATGACATCAGGAGTGCAGTTGCATCAGACACTAGCCAGACAGACTTAAGTGCATCGAGATATTCTTAGGGGACCTACGCTCACGACACCACGGTGACATACTCCTCAGTAGAGGACTCCTTACAGAGGACCACAGCAGCAACAACGACGTCCGTCACAGTAGCAATTTAGGCATGTTCAACAGAACATATTAGGATCACAGAATGTTAGACTAGTAGCCTCTACTTCAGGGACTAGGAGCATTGGACCGAATACAGGATGTTGGACATGTGGAGATCCACATTACAAATGAGACTGTCTGATTGAGAAGGTTAGAGCATTTGGATCATCAGGACCCACTACAGTTGGAGATTTTGGCAAGGCCCACGGGATTCATGCAGTGGTGAATAACTGCCAGGCTGAGCACCAGCCCACTGTGCTTGAGACGTCAAGTACAATTGTCGATCAAAATTTTAGTATCTTGATAGATCCAGGTGCTACAAAGAGATTCATCTCTAGTGCAACACTAAATAGAATTAAGGTAGCGGCAGTCGAGCATGACAAATTCAAATATGTAGAAATAGCATCGGGTGCCAAACAGAAGCCTGGAGGAAAGGTTATGGAATGTAGCATTAACTTGGAAGATTTTGTAGCGAAGGCCAACCTATATGTCACAATCTTAGGATCTTATGACATAGTGATTTGTATGGACTGGTTGGAATCGCATGATGTGATACTCAAATGTAAGACGAAACTATTAAGTTTAACAGCTGACTTGGGACAGAGTAGAGTGATTGTAGGAATAAACCAAGGAGTCTCCTTGAGGTTTATTTCTTCTCTACATCTACATAAGAGTATGTGCAAGGGATGCAAGCTATATGCGATCTTAGCACTAAATGAAAAAGGTGAGGCAGAAGGACTTGAAAACCTTCATTTAGTACAATAGTTTGTAGATGTATTTCAAGAAGAGTTACCAGTTTTACCACCCGAAAGAGAGTTGGAGTTTACGATCGACTTGAAACCTAGAACTGAACCGATAGCGAGAATGCCTTATCAGATGTCAACTCCTGAATTATAGGATTTGAAAATGCAATTGAAGGAATTTTTGGACTTGAAACTCATACGTCCAAGTGTATTGCCTTGGGGATCGCTAGTCATTTTTGTAAGAAATAAGGATGGATCATTGATACTTTGTATTGACTACCGTCAATTCAACAAAGCGATGATCAAGAACCAGTGTACGTTTCCTAGAATAAATGATTTATTTTATCAGATGAAAGGAGTGACGATCTTTTCAAATATTGACTTGAGATCAGGATATCACCAGTTACGGATTAAAGAGGAAGATATCCCTAAGACACATTTAAGACAAGATTTAGACACTATGAGTTTACAGTTTTACCATCCAGACTAACGAATGCCCAGGGGGTATTCATGATTTTGATGAATGGGGTGTTCCACAAATACTTGGACACGTTCGTTCATGTACTTATTGATGATATATTGATTTATTCTTGGATGAAAGAAGAACATGACGAACATTTAATATTTTTACTACGGTGTCTACGAGAAAACAAATTGTAACAGAAACTATCGAAATGTTCTTTTACCAATCGAAGATTCATTACTTGGGACATATCATAACTGGTGAAGGTATCGTTGTGGATCTAGTGAAGGTAGAAGCTATTATGGAATGGCCATAACTAAAAAATGTACAAAAAGTATGCAACTTTATGGGTTTAGCAGGATATTACCAATGATTTGTCGAAGGTTTTTCGAAGATAGCAAATCTGATCATGGAATTGAAAAAGAAAAATAAGAAGTTCGTTTGGATAGAGAAATGAATGGAAGAATTTCAAAAGTTCAAGGAGTTTTTGACGAAAGCGTCGATACTGAAATTCCCTGACATGAACAAGGATTTCTTGGTATATGCACAGACGCATCCAAAGAAAGATTAGGCGGAGTTTTGATGCAAGACATTCAAGTTATCGCTTACATTTCAAGGAAATTAAGAAAGCATGAGGAGAACTACGCAACGCACGATTTGGAGTTATTGGAAATTGTATATTCCCTAAGATTGTACAGACATTATCTCATGGGAAGAAAATTGGAATTGAAGACTGATCACTATGGATTACAGCATATATTCACACAAAGTGACTTGAACACACGAGAAAGGCGTTGGTCATAATTACTTAGCAAATACAACTTGGAGATTACTTACATTAAAGCAATGGTGAACAGAGTGGCAAATGCATTAAATCGGAGACCATGCATATTCTCGATAATACCTCTTCAAACGAATCTTCGAGAAAAGATTATAACTTTATAGATCGACGATGAATGGTATAAAGAAGTTAATGATAATATTGGACGAAATACCATGATGGTACCAAAGTTTGAAGGTTATTCTTTAGACAATGATGAATTGTTGAGATTTAACAGAAGAATTTATGTACTGCCTAACGACGAATTGAGAAATTTGATCTTAAGCGAAGCTCATAGAGCAGTGTACATGGCTCATTTGGGAGTCATAAAGATGAAGGAAATCCTTAAGCCTTTATTCTTCTGGAAGGGAATTAAAGTAGACATAGTTAGTTACATGGTGAGATGTCTAGAATTTCAGCAGGTGAAAGTTGAACATAGACATCTGACAGAATTTTTACAGCCACATGTTATTTTGGAATCGAAATTGGAAGTCATTTCGGGAAGTCATTTCGATGGAATTTATCATTGGATTTCTAGTGATGGTAAGGAGATAGGATTCAATTTTCATGGTAGTGTACACTCTAACGAAGAGTGCACACTTTATTCCAATATGTACGATGTATCAGGTGCAAGAAATAGCTAGAGTTTTTGTCAGCGAGGTTGTGATATTACATCGTGTACCAAGAAGGATCATATCCTATTGATGATTGGTGTTTATAGGACGAGTTTGGACGATTTTGCAAGAGGCTTTGGGAAATTATACAGCATGATGATGATGTGTAGATATTTATTGTTATTATATATGTGTGTGTGTTTGTGTGTGTGTGTGTGTGTGTGTGTGTGTGTGTGTGTGTGTGTGTGTGTGTGTGTATGTATTGACAGATGCTATTGACGAATGACCTTGAGTGTGTAGGACACATGACAGATTATGGATGTAGATGGTATCAATGGACTTCCTTGGACTCTGGATTGAGTCAGGGAGTGGATTGTATTTTTGTTTGAGTATTTTATTTTACGCACATGTGACATTGATCGATTATAGTATGACTATTTATATGGATCATTGATAGTGTTTTGTCAATGAATGCAGGTTGGCGATGCTTGGTAATATGACTCACATAAGGATTAAAGGGGCCATGCACAGAAACCAGACATTGACAGAGAGGTGTGGCAGTGTCCCTGTCACAGCCTACTAGTACTCCCGTCGTGACTCAAATCGTAGGTTAAAGATTACCTAGTTCGAGATGTCCATGATGTCATGAGGGAATACTGAGACAGTCATTCGCGAATATTTCCAAGGAGTACACAATAAGGCATAGTCCTTATTCCTTAGAAGCCCTTATTCTCTCACAAGGTTGACCAAGTGGAGTGTGACTCCAAGGGTCAAAAAAATTGCAAAACCAGTGAAAAGGTGAGTGGCACCCATGGAGCATGAAGGTGCACCTTGAAGGGCACATCGCCTAATTAAAAACATGAGTAAATAAATCTAAGTGACCTAGAAAACATAAATAGATTAGACCCTGTCGGATTAACTTATCTAATTAAGCAATGAATTTATTAATCTTAAAACCCAATAAAAGTCTAAGTCTAAATTAGTTAGGGGACTAAACAAAATATTAAATAAGTTAAAATAATAGAGATAAATCAATTTAAGAAAAAATGTGAATAAAAATCTAAATATTAAATAAAATGCACATGTGTGCATGAAATTAATAAATTGGATTTTTAAAATAGAATAAATAATAATAGGAGAGATTAGGAGTACACATGGAAAAGAATATTGAGTCAACCTACCACTAGTGTAACTAGAAGAAGACTCATAATCTAACTCTAACAAAGATCTAGTTATGAGACACACATTAAATGAGAATATCGGGAATAAAGGGACAACTAAGAGCGAAAATAGAAACACCTAGAGAGTGCGAGGGAAATTGACTTTTTAAATCAAATAAAAAAATTGTAATTAATTGTGCAACTTGGGGACAGTATGACAAGTGTGTGGGTGAATAATCATAATTTATTAATTAAAAAGGTAATTAAATTGTGCATGTGGACATGTGTCATTGAGGGAAATTCTATAAAACAAAGGCTCTAGAAGGGAAATGGCTCTCTTTTGGTTTTGGTAAGGTTATGTTGCCAAAATTTATTGATTATGTTTTACTTGTGAGAGTTGGGATACCAAGCTTGGAGAAAGAGTGGAATCTCTTGCTTGTGAGGTAAGCCTTGGATCTATTGCTTGTTGGTTTCCCTTTGCGGCTCGGGGGATAAGGGGAAGAAGAATACCCCTAACATTGGCTAGGAGGTATCAGTGCAGTCTCTATGATTAACAAGCGGGAGCAAGGAGGGAGAAAAAGTTGTTGAAGGTCACCCTCATTTCTCCATCATCATTGGTGCTGGTATTTTTATACTCTAGGATTTTTATTGTAATATATGTGATTTTGTTGATAAAAAATTTAAATTAATGTAAGTCCAGGTTGTGACTCTGGAATTAAAATGGACTGGCGAGTTATTGAAGGATTCTTTTGTGTAACACTGAAATCAGAATTTCCTTGGTTTCGCTGTCATTTTATTTATCATAGAGATAAACAAAGTTTTGTTGATCTATGTCATTTGAATTCCAACCCATAATTTAGAGTGTCCTTACTCGTTTCCATTTAAATATTAGACCATATGTTCATGATGTTTTCATTTATTTGCTATCAATTAGTTGTAAATATGAATGCTAGTATTTGCTAGTCGTTGTAGATTTTAGTTTACAATTTAGAGAAGTATTTGTATTTGAACCATTGCATAAGGAATTGCAGATATGGAAATTAAAATTTGTTAAACGCCGACAGTCATTTTAATTCAAAATGTTGAATTCTTAGAGTCTCTGCAAGAATTTGTTTTTCCAATGCGAAGTTTAAAATGGTATTGGTCGTTGTAGCTTGAGATTTCATTTCATCACCGCATAAACAATGTTTGAATGAATGTTGTAACTCGTGATTCTATACTAGTAATAACGTTATGGAGTTTTAATTACTTTTCGAACTTGAAGTTATTTATTCCATGCATAAATAATAGGTGAATCGGGAATTTGATTTTCGTTGGTCATTTTAACTAAATATGGCCATCGAGGATGTGTCATGGGATTTGTTCAAGGAACGATTCTGAGAGAGGTAGTTGTCCGAGGAATTGATTAAGCACCAGCTTAATGAGTTCAATGCCTTACGACGGGGTGGTCATACGGTGGAAGAGTATGAGCCTAAATTCATGGAGCTACTTAGGTATGATCCACATTTGAACATAGAGAAGTTAAAGGTCAACAAGTTTGTGTTTAGACTTAACTTCAACATTCGTTCGAAGGTGTGGATTCTAATGCCTCAAAAGTTGCACGATCTAGTTCAAAAGGCCCTCATAGGTAAGGAAGAGCTGAAAAATGAGGTTTAGGGAAAAACTTCTTCTAGACCAACTGGACAAACGACATCAGGAGTGCAGTTGCATCAGACACCATCCAGACAAACTTCAGTGCATCGAGATATTCCTAGGGGACCTACGTTCACGACACAACGGTGATAGACTCCTCAGTGGAGGACTCCTTACAGAGGAACACAACAACAACAATGATGTCTGCTGCAGTAGAAATTTTGGCATGTTCAACAGAACATATTAGGATCACAAAATGTTAGACCAGCAGCCTCTACATCAGGGACTAGGAGCATTGGACTGAATAATGGATGTTGGACATGTGGAGATCCACATTACCAACGAGACTTTCTGATTGAAAATTTTAGAGCGTCCGAATCATCAGGACCCACTATAGTTGGAGATTTTGGCAAGGCCCATAGGATTCATGCAGCGGTGAATAACTGCCAGGCCGAGCACTATCCCACTGTACTCGAGACGTCAGGTACAATCGTTGATCAAAATTTTAGTATCTTGATAGATCCAGATGCTACAGAGAGATTTATCTCTAGTGCAACACTAAATAGAATTAAGGTAGCGACAGTTGAGCATGACAAATTCAAATATGTAGAAATTGCATCGAGTGCCAAACATAAGCCTCGAGGAAAGGCTATGGATTGTAGCATTAACTTGGTAAATTTTGTAACAAAGGCCAACCTATATGTCACGATATTAGGATCTTATCACATAGTGATTTGTATGGACTGGTTGGAATCGCATGATGTGATACTCAAATGTAAGATGAAACGATTAAGTTTAACAGATGACTTGTGACACAGCAGAGTGATTATGGGAATAAACCAAGGAGTTTTCTTGAGGTTTATTTCTTCTCTACATCTACATAAGAGTATGTGCAAGGGATGCAAGCTATATGCAATCTTATCGCTAAATGAAAAAGGTGAGGCAGAAGGACTTTAAAACCTTCATTTTGTACAATATTTTTTAGACGTATTTCCAGAAGAGTTACCAGTTTTACCGCCTGAAAGAGAGTTGGAGTTTATGATCGACTTGAAACCTGGAATTGAACTGATACCAAGAATGCCTTATCAGATGTCAACTCCTGAATTATAGGATTTGAAAATGCAATTGAAGGAATTGTTGGACTTGAGACTCATACGTCCAAGTGTATCGCCTTAGGGAGCACCAGTCATTCTCGTAAGAAATAAGGATGGATCATCGATACTTTGTATTGACTATCGCCAATTGAACAAAGCGATGATCAAGAACCAGTATACGTTTCCTAGAATAGATGATTTATTTGATCAGATGAAAGGAGTGTCGATATTTTCAAAGATTGACTTGAGATCAGGATATCACTAGTTATAGATTAAAGAGGAAGATATCCCTAAGACCGCATTTAATACAAGATTCAGACACTATGAGTTTACAGTTTTACTGTCCAGACTAATGAATGCCCCGGGGCTATTCATGATTTTGATGAATGGCGTGTTCCACGAATACTTGGACAAGTTCGTTCAAGTACTTATTGATGATATATTGATTTATTCTTGGATGAAATAAGAACATGACCAACATTTAATATTGGTACTACGGTGTCTACGAGAAAACAAATTGTAATGGAAACTATCGAAATTTTCTTTTACCAATCGAAGATTCATTACTTGGGACATATCATATCTGGTGAAGGTATCGTTGTGGATCCAGTGAAGGTAGAAGCTATTATGGAATGGCCATAACCGAAAAATGTACAAGAAGTATGCAACTTTATGGGTTTAGCAGGATATTACCGATGATTTGTCGAAGGTTTTTCGAAGATAGAAAATCTGATCATGGAATTGAAAAAGAAAAATAAGAAGGTTTTTTGGATAGAGAAATGAACAGAAGCATTTCAAAGTTCAAGGACTTGTTGATGAAAGCGTCGATACTGAAATTCCTCGACATGGACAAGGAATTCTTGGTATATGCACAGACGCATCCAAAGAAATTTTAAGCAGACTTTTGATGCAAGACATTCGAGTTATCACTTGCATTTCAAGGAAATTGTGAAGGCATGAGGAGAACTACACAACACACGATTTGGAGTTATTGGAAATTGTATATGCCCTAAGATTGTGGAGACATTATCTGATGGGAGGAAAATTCAAATTGAAGACTGATCACTGTGGGTTACAACATATATTCACACAAAGTGACTTGAACACACGAGAAAGGCGTTAGTCATAATTACTTAGAAAATACAACTTCGAGATTACTTGCATTAAAGGAATGGCGAACAGAGTGGCAGATGCATTAAGTCGGAGACCACACATATTCTCAGTAATACCTCTTCAGACGAATCTTCGAGAAAAGATTCTAACTTTACAGATCAACGATGAATGGTATAAAGAAGTTAAGGATATTATTGGATGAAATACCATGATGGTACCGAAGTTTGAAGGTTATTCTTTAGACAATGATGAATTGTTGAGATTTAAAAGAAGAATTTATGTACTGCCTAACGATGAACTAAGAAATTTGATCTTGAGAGAAGCTCATAGAGCAGTGTACATGGCTCATCCAGGAGTCATCAATATGAAGGAAAGCCTTAAGCCTTTATTCTTCTAGAAGGGAATTAAATAAGAAACAGTTAGTTACGTGGTGAGATGTCTAGAATTTCAGCAAGTGAAAGTTGAACATAGACATCCGGCAGGATTTTTACAGCCACACGTTATTTTGGAATCGAAATGGGAAGTCATTTCGATGGAATTTATCATTGGATTTCCACTGGCGGTAAGGAGACAGGATTCAATTTTCATGATAGTGGACACTCTGACGAAGAGTGCACACTTTATCCGAGTATGTACGACGTATCAGGTGCCAGACATAGCTAGAGTTTTTGTCAGCGAGGTTGTGATATTACATGGTGTACCAAGAAGGATCATATCTTATCGATGATTGGTGTTTATAGGACGATTTTGGACCAGTTTGCAAGAGGCTTTGGAAACATAGCTAAACTTTAGTACTTCATATCACCCAAAGACAGATGTAAAAATAGAAAGAACGAATCATATTCTAGAGGATATTTTGTGTATGTATGTAATGGACCAACAAAAACATTGGGAAGATTTCTTTCTACTAGTAGAGTTTTCATACAGCAACAACTATAAGAGTACCATTAAGATGGCACCGTTTGATTTTCTTTATGGGAGACCATGTCGGAGGTCATTGAGTTGGGATTGGCTTGAGGACAAGGTTTTGGTAGGACCATAAGTGATTCAAGAGATGGAAGAACAGATGCGATAGATGAGACAGAGGATTAAGGAAGTGCAAGATGGGAAGAAGAGTTATGCCGATACGCATCGCGTTGACCGCAGTTATGACATTGGAGACAAAGTTTTCTTGCGGGTGAAACCTCACAAGAGTTCGATCAAGTTTGGAAAGGGTGTTAAACTCTATCCTAGGTTTGTAGGACCTTTCGAAGTTGTGAAAAAAAAGGGACCCATGGCTTATCGACTAGCATTTCCTGATTATTTCAAGTGTATGCACGATGTATTTCATGTATCTATTTTGAGACATTATTGTAGTGATCCTTCACATGTGATTGACATGAGTTCTTTGCAGGTGATAGATTAGGGTGATCTCACAGTTGAGCCAATCCACATTATGGACCATCACATTCGACAACTACGACATCGAATAATTGATCATGTCAAGGTCCAATGGAACAATTATAGTCCACATTCGGTGACCTGAGAGGACACATATGAGATGCGTCAACAGTTTCCTTACTTGTTTGATAGATTATACCTCTAGATCTATGTCAGATCCATTTATTTTACTTACTATACAAACTTCGGGATGAAGTTTAAAACAAGAGGGGGTGTATGTAACATCTTGCTCTGCTTAGAACACTTTTATCAACTTATTCTTTGAGGACACTTGTGTGCAAGTGATCTGGTTATGGTACATTGTGATTTCGTTTCGATTATGAAATTATACATCATGATGATGATGTGTAGAGATTTATTGTTATTGTGTGTGTGTGTGTGTGTGTGTGTGTGTGTGTGTGTGTATTGACAGATGCTATTGACGAGAGCTCTTGAGTGTGTAGGACACATGACAGGTTATGCATGTCGATGGCATCAATGGACTTCCTTGGACTCTGGATTGAGTCAGGGAGTGGATTATATTTTTGTAAGAGTATTTTATTTTACGCACATGTGACATTGATTGATTATAGTATGACTATGTATATGGATCATTGACATTGTTTTTTCAATGGATGCAGGCTGGTGATGCTTGGTAATATGACTCACATAAGGATTAAAGGGGCCATGCACATAAACCAGACATTGACGAAGACGTGTGGCAGCGTCCTTGTCACAACCTACTAGTACTCCCGTCATGGCTCGAATCATAGGTTAAAGATTACCTAGTTCAAGATGTCCATGATTTCGTGAGGGAATACTGAGACAGTCGCTCACGAATATTTCCAAGGAGTGCACAATAAGGCGGAGTCCTTATTCCTTAGAAGCCCTTAGTCTCTCACAAGTTTGACCAAGTGAAGTGTGACTCCAAGGGTTAGACAACTTGCAGAACCAGTGAAAAGGCAAGTGGAACCCATGGAGCACGAAGGTGCATCTTGAAGGGCATGTCGCTTAATTAAAAACATGAGTAAATAAATCTAAGTGACCTAGAAAACATAAATAGATTAGACCCTGTCGGATTAACTTATCTAATTAAGCAATGAATTTATTAATGTTAAAACCCAATAAAAGCCTAAGTCTAAGTTAGTTAGGGGACTAAACTAAATATTAAATAAGTTAAAAGAATAGAGATAAATCAATTTAAGAAAAAATGTGAATAAAAATCTAAATATTAAATAAAATGCACATGTGTGCATGAAATTAATAAATTGGATTTTTAAAATAGAAGAAATAATAATAGGAGAGATTAGGAGTACACATGGAAGAGAATCTTGAGTCAACCTATCACTAGTGTAACTAGAAGAAGACTCATAATCCAGCTGTAACAAAGATCTAGTTATGAGACACTCATTAAATGAGAATCTCGGGAATAAAGGGACAACTAAGAGAGAAAATAGGAACACCTAGAAAGTGTGAGGGAAATTGACTTTTTAAATAAAATAAAAAAATTGTAATTAATTGTGCAACTTGGGGACAGTATGACAAGTGTGTGGGTGAATAATCCTAATTTATTAATTAAAAAGTTAATTAAATTCTGCATGTGGACATGTGTCATTGAGGAAAATTCTATAAAACAAAGGGTGTAGAAGGGAAATGGATCTCTTTTGGTTTTGGTAAGGTTATGTTGCCAAAATTTATTGATTGTGTTTTACTTGTTAGAGTTGGGATACCAAGCTTGAAGAAAGAGTAGAAGCTCTTGTTTGCGAGGTAAGCCTTGGATCTATTGCTTATTGGTTTCTTGTGTGTGGACCCTTTGCGACTTAGGGGCTAAGGGGAAGAAGAATACCCCTAACATTGGCTGGGAGGTATTGGTGAAGTCTCTGTGATTAGCAAGCAGGAGCAAGGAGGGAGCGAAAGTTGTTGAAGTTCACCGTCATTTCTCCGTCATCATTGGTGCTGGTATTTTTATACTCTGGGATTTTTATTGTAATATATGTGATTTTGTTGATAAAAAATTTAAATTATTGTAAGTCCAGGTTGTGAGGATGGCGAGTTGTTGAAGGATTCTTTTGTGTAACACTGAAATCAGAATTTCCTTGGTTTCACTGTCATTTTATTTATCATAGAGGTAAACAAAGTTTTGTTGATCTATGCCAATTGACTTCCAACCCATAATTTAGAGTGTCCTTACTCGTTTCCATTTAAATATTAGACCATATGTTCCTGATGTTTTCATTTATTTGCTATCAATTAGTTGTAAATATGAATGCTAGCATTTGCTAGTCGCTGCAGATTGTAGTTTACAGTTTAGAGAAGTATTTGTATTTGAACCATTGCATAAGAAATTGCAGATATGGAAATTAAAATTTGTTAAACGCCGATAGTCATTTCAATTCAAAATGTTGAATTCTTAGAGTCTCTGCAAGAATTTGTTTTTCCAATGCGAAGTTTAAAATGGTATTGGTCGTTGTAGCTTGAGATTTTATTTCATCACCGCATAAACAATGTTTGAATGAACGTTGTAACTCGTGATTCTATACTAGTAATAACGTTATGGAAACGTTATGGAGTTTTAATTACTTTTCGAACTTGAAGTTATTTATTCCATGCATAAATAATAGGCGAATTGGGAATTTGAATTTCGTTGGTCATTTTAATTGTTTGCAAATCCAAAGGTTAGTAATTTTTTCGTCGTTTTCACAAGATCAGCTTACAATGGAAAATGGAATTTGTTTAAATCGTTGCCAAATTTTATAAAAGTTGAATTTGTCGGGATTTCGAAAAAAAATAATAATTACCTTTATGAATTTTATTTTCATATAGTCGTTGAAGAAGATTGAATTGCTAGGATGACTAAGTTTAAGTTGTTTTTGAAATGTTAGCATTCGTTGATCTTGAACAAAAGAAAGAAAATCATTTTCTTACAACCCAGAATTTAGACGAGTGAAATGTTGTAAAACAAGTTGTTACGTTGAAGATTTGAAATTCTCATAGTCGTGCAGTATATTTAGGAAATTCTGAATTCCGAGACTAAGAAGGTTTTGAAACAAGAATATATTTATATCGCTTGCCAGAGAGTAAATTTTGATCCCTTCGATAGCGAACTAATTAGATCCCTTGCCAGAGAGTAAATTTTAGTGAGAAGTAAATGTTGTTTGAATAGACAATATGTTGTAAAACTTTGAGACACTATTAGTTTCTCTAAATGTTGTAAAACTTTAATTTACATCTCTTCCTTTGGTTATTGATATTTTCTTACCCGATGTAATCGACATTTTATAGCTGTCCTATATCGTTAATTATCTAGTGAACGATCCATTAAAAGATCTAATATAATCTTTGTTTAAGGAATATTAAATCCTTACTACTATAGGAATCAGACTCTCTAATTAGTTCAAAGGAAACCTTAGAAATTAGGGCTTGATGTAAAGATTAATTTAGTAATAAAGTTAATTGATATATCGTACTTTTCCTAGATAGATGGCAATTTGGGACTGATTATTGAACTATGGAAGACGATCCATATAATTCTTGTGGTACATTGTCTAGATGGTGGTGAGTATTCATGTGTTTACTTGTATTCCTAAAAGGAAAGAAAATTTGTTAGATGTTGAGTATTACATATCTATGGAAATAAAAATAACAATTTATCTAGAGGATGACAAATAATTATTTATATAATTGTATTCTTAAGGAGAAGGTGTTTTATCTAGTTGCATAATTATTGTTTGGTTGTACTCTTAAGGGTAGGATTTTAGACTAGTACAAGAGTCATTGAATAAATTTGATTGCTATATAATTAAGTACCTTATAGTCAATTTAGTATTGAGTCTAGGTTAGAGCTGATTATGGGAGTAGATACCTCCATGTTCCTCAGAACAGTCATCAGTCCTGAGACCATAAATGGTCAAAATCAATTGGATGAATCCTGGACTTGAGCATAGATTATGTGTCTTGGAGGTCCTAACCTTGCAGGTAGGCTGGGAGGGTAGACACCCTTGTTATCAATTTGTGATGAAATTTTTCTATTGGTTAATGATGATGAATTTAATTATTGTCATGTTGTGATGAGGTTTTTACCAAGATTGTATGCATTCATTTGTTGTCGTAATGGAAAGGGCCATTAAATATGGTATCAGAGTGGGTTCAACCCTGCGACACTGGAGTGTTACGCCTTCCACTACGATTAATTAATGATTGAAATTATATGGCTAACTAAATTTGAAATTGTTTATGTAGGTATCATGGTCAGAGGACACCAAGGAAGTAGACGATGTGGTTTTGGAGGAAGAGGTGCGACACCTCCGATAGTATCCATGCCAAAGGGGTCTAAACCCCACGGTGAAGAACAAGTCATTGAGCAGGAGCAGGTTGTTGTGGGAGATGTGGTAGGTATGACGAGATCCTTCCAGAGGATGTCAGAGGCATTGATTAACCGACTAGATTGAGATGAGGGCAGAGCATCTGTACCCAGTGAATGTTCACGGTGTGCTCCAGCTGGTAGTGCTAATATACACAAATAACTTGATAAAGTGAATTTTCTCGAGTTCATGGGTGTCACGGAAGGCTTAGTCGTCGAGGCATGGTTGGAGAACATTGTGGTGTGCCTTGCACTTCATGATTACACCTCCAACATGAAAGTTCACATGGCATTATTTCAACTGAAGGGGAGTGCTCTTCTATGGTGTAAGACGCTCCTACCTCAACTAAATATGGCCATCAAGGATTTGTCATGGGATTTTTTCGAGGAATGTTTCTGAGAGAGGTAATTTTCTGAGGAATTGATTGAACGCCAGCTTAATGAGTTCAACGCCTTATGACGGGGTGGTCGTACGGTGGGAGAGCATGAGCCCAGATTCATGGAGCTACTTAGGTATGCTCCACATTTGAACACGGAGAAGTTAAAGGTCAACAAGTTTATGTTCAGCCTTAACTTCAACATTCGTTCAAAGGTGAGGATTCTAATGCCTCAGAAGTTTCACAATGCAGTTCAAAAGGCCCTCATAGGTAAGGAACAACTGAACAACGGGGTTCAGGGAAAAAATTCTTCTAGACCAACTGGACAGACGACATCAGGAGTTCAGTTGCATCAGAAACCAGCCAGACAGACTTCAGTGCATCGAGATATTCCTAGGGGACTTACGTTCATGACACCATAGTGACAGACTCCTCAATAGAGGACTCCTTACAGAGGACCACAGTAGCAACAACGACATCCGTCGTAGTAGCAATTTAGGCATATTCAACAGAACATATTAGGATCACAGAATGTTAGACCAACAGCCTCTACATCAGGGACTAGGAGCATTGGACTGAATACTGGATGTTGGACATGTGGAGATCCACATTACCAACAAGATTGTCTGATTGAGAAGGTTAAAGCATCCGGATCATTAGGACCCACTACAGTTCGATATTTTGGCAAGGGCCACAGGATTCATGCAGCGGTGAATAACTGTCAGGTCGAGAACCAACCCACTGTGCTCGAGACATCAGGTACAATTGTCGATCAAACTTTTAGTATCTTGATAGATCCAGGTGCTACAGAGAGATTTATCTCTAGTGCAACACTAAATAGAATTAAGGTAGTGGCAATCAAGCATGACAAATTCAAATATGTAGAAATGGCATCGGGTGCCAAACAGTCGCCTAGAGGAAAGAATATGGACTGTAGCTCATTAACTTGGGAGATTTTGTAACAAAGGCCAACCTATATGTCACGATCTTAGGATCTTATGACATAGTGATTTGTATGGACTGGTTGGAATCGTGCGATGTGATACTCAAATGTAAGATGAAACGATTAAGTTTAATAGATGACATGGGATAGAGGAGAGTGATTGTAGGAATAAACCAAGGAGTTCCCTTGAGGTTTATTTCTTCTCTACATCTACATAAGAGTATGTGCAAGAGATGCAAGCTATATGAAATCTTAGCGCTAAATGAAAAAGGTGAGGCAGAAGGACTTGAAAACCTTCATTTAGTACAATAGTTTTTAGACGTATTTCCAGAAGAGTTACCAGTTTTACCGCCCGAAAGAGAGTTGGAGTTTACGATCGACTTGAAACCTGGAACTGAACCGATAGCGAAAATGCCTTATCAGATGTAAACTCCTGAATTATAGGATTTGAAAATGCAATTGAAGGAATTGTTGGACTTGAGACTCATACATACAAGTGTATCGCCTTGGGGAGCGCCAGTCATTTTCGTAAGAAATAAGGATGGATCATCGATACTTTGTATTGACTACCATCAATTTAACAAAGCGACGATCAAGAACCAGTATATGTTTCCTACAATAGACAATTTATTTGATCAAATGAAAGGAGTGACGATGTTTTCAAAGATTGACGTGAGATCATGATATCACCAGTTACGGATTAAAGAGAAAGATATCCCTAAGACCACATTTAAGACAAGATTCAGACACTATGAGTTCACAGTTTTACCGTCCAGACTAACGAATGCCCCGGGGGTATTCATGATTTTGATGAATGGGGTGTTCCACGAATACTTGGACAAGTTCATTCAAGTACTTATTGATGATATATTGATTTATTCTTGGATTAAAGAACAACATGAAGAACATTTAATATTGGTACTATGGTGTCTACGAGAAAACAAATTGTAACAGAAACTATCGAAATGTTCTTTTACCAATCAAAGATTCATTACTTGGGACATATCATATCTGGTGAAGGTATCGTTGTGGATCCAGTGAAGGTAGAAGCTATTATGGAATGGCCATAACTGAAAAATGTACAAGAAGTATGCAACTTTATGGGTTTAGCAGGATAATATTACCGATGATTCGTCGAAGATTTTTCGAAGATAGCAAATCTGATCAAAATGTTGAATTCTTAGAGTCTCTGCAAGAATTTGTTTTTCCAATGCGAAGTTTAAAATTGTATTGGTCATTGTAGTTTTTTTTATTTGCAATCCTTGAGCCTGAGATTTCATTTCATCACCGCATAAACAATGTTTGAATGAAAAAATTTAAGTTGTAACTCGTGATTCTATACTAGTAATAACGTTGTGGAGTTTCGAACTTGAAATTATTCACTGCATGCATAAATAATAGGCAAATCGGGAATTTAAATTTCGTTGGTCTTTTTAATTGTTTGCAAATCCAAAGGTTAGTAATTGTTTAGTCGCTGTCACAAGATAGGTTTACAATGGAAATTGGAATTTGTTTAAATCGTTCCCAAATTTTATAAAAGTTGAATATGTCTGTATTTCGAAAAAAAAATAAATTAATTGTCTTTATGAATTTTATTTTTGTATTGCTAGGATGACTAAGTTTATGTGAGATTGAATTGCTAGGATGACCAAGTTTAATTTGTTTTTGAAATGTTAGCATTCGTTGATATTGAACAAAAGAAAGAAAATCATTTTCTTACAACCTGAAATTTAGACTAGTGAATTGTTGTAAAACAAGTTATTACATCGAAGATTTGAAATTCGCATAGTCGTGCAGTATCTTCAAGAATTCTGAATTCCGAGACTAAGAAGGTTCTGAAACAAGAATATATTTATATCCCTTGCCACAGTAAATTTTGATCCCTTCGATCAACCAACTAATTAAATCCCTTGCCAGAGAGTAAATTTTAGTGAGAAGTAAATGATGTTTGAGTAGACAATCTGTTCTGAGCAGCGAACTAACTAGATGTTGATGAATCGATTTTGAGACACTATTAGTTTCTCTAAATGTTGTAAAAATTTAATTTACATCTCTTCCTTTGGTTATTGACATTTTCTTACCCGATGTAATCGACATTTTATAGTTGTCCTATATCGTTAATTATCTAGTGAACGATCCATTAAAAGATCTAATATAATCTTTGTTTAAGGAATATTAAACCCTTACTAGTATAGGAATCAGACTCTTTAATTAGTTCAAAGGAAACCTTCGAAATTAAGGCTTGATGTAAAGTTTAATTTAGTAATAAAGTTGATTGATATATCGTACTTTTCCCAGATAGATGGCGATTAATTTGGGACTGATTATTGAATTATGGAAGAGGATCCATATAATTCTTGTGGTACATTG
>JZKD02S1932849.1:100889-119303 GCA_000966675.3 Picea glauca
ATTACTTACTACTACCATAACATAAATTTCATTTTCAATTGGGATACTTTCTAGGTTCATGCAAAAACCTTGTGAATGACATTGGTGTGTTGCAAAGAGAGTTCTGAGATCCTTGAAGGCAACTCAAGACTTTGGGCTCAAATTCTCCAAGGTGGATGAATTCAAACTAGATGGACATAGATATTTAGACTTTGATGGGGATACTAAAAATGGAGTGTCTACTTCACGATACCTCATGAGTCTTGGATCAATAGTTATCCTTGGAGATCACATAAACAGTCCCTTCTAGCATATTCCACTACAGAGGAAAAATGTGTGGTTGTTGTAGGGGAAACAAAGGAGAATGTGTGGCTCAACAAGACATTAGAGTATTTTCAAGATAAACAAGTAATTCTACTCCACTCTAGATTCAAAACAATTATGCAATCAAGTTGGAAAAGAATCATATATTCCATGATCAAACAAAAGACATCAACACGAAGCATCATTTGATTTGACATCATGTAGAGGCCAATACTAGTCATTTGATACATTGTTCCAAAAGTGAACAAATTTATATAGACATCTTCACCAAAGAACTTGGAAGAGAAAAGTTTGAAAAATTCAGAAAGATTCTTGGACTTACAAACACCCCTTCGGATTAAAAGGGGGAATGTCGGATACCTAATCCTTGGGATTATGGTATATTGTAAATATTAATTTATGAGAAATATGAATAATCATAGGTGGATGCCAACAGCCATCAAATCTCTTAGAATATGAAACCAAGATTCATCTCTCAATGTATTTATGTATGACCTGCATCAACAAAAATTTTAAATGGATGGAGTTATTCATCTCTGGCCTCACGTTAGCATCGTTTTTGTGTGTGTAAATGATGTTTATTTTTCCTTTTTTTTTAGATGGTATCAAAAAATAAATTAATGGACAATCATGAAAATTTTCAACCATGTTACTGCTCTATGAATTTAGGATTAGTGGAGGAGAGTAGATTGCTTTCATTAGATTGTTTATATTCAACCGTCTTACTGCTCTCCGAGTTTAGTGTTAGTGGAGGAGAGTAGATTACTTTCATTTGGATTGTGTATATATTGCATAATGTGTTTGTGAAAAATGTCATTATGTGTTTGTAATGCCACCAATCATTAGAGAAACCATATTCTTGTTGCTAAATAGAGAAGGGTTTTTGTTTCTTTATGAGAATTTGTGATAGATAGATAAACTCTAGATAAAAATATGCCACATGAGAATCCAAGCTAGAGGAAGAGGTTGTATGAGGCTACATGATGGGTGCATTGGGATTTTGAATCAAGGTTGGGGACCTCCCTCTTCTCTGTCAAATTGGGGGGAAAAGTCTATTTTTTGAATATCTATGAACCTTACATAGATATATTGGAATTTTGGGAACATTTATTTAGTACTTCTTGTCTCCGTGGATGGTTGGTGGTAGCAGGCGGAGACATAAATTTCTCTCTAGGTGCATCTAAGATATGGGGGCCCACTGCTCAAGTGGATTTCCCCTCAGAATTATTTATCATAAAATTAGAGTTGATAGGGTCTCTAAATATTGATCATCTAGAGTTACTCCAACATTGACCAGTAGGATAGGTAAAGCCACTATTGTTAAATTACTTGATCATTTCTCGGTATTGGATAATTTATTGGAGGAGGCCCTTAGAATTTTTCAATGTGTCTTGGTAGGAGGGGACTCTAATTGCTATATAGTTCTATTGGAAGTGGCACTTGCATAAGGAAAGCCAACTGACCCCTTTAAGATAAACCATGATTGGATTGTATAAGAATACTTTATTCAAAAAATCAAGGACTCTTGGACTCCTATTGATACTCCCTCAATGAATCAATGACCATACAATTTCATCGAAATATAAAAAGGGATAAGTAATAAACAATACAATGGTCAAAAGAAGAAAGAGATTAGGATGATATATTCCTTCGAGAGTTGGAAGAATTGACATACTTAAGGCTCTCAACAAAAGGATTTGGTTTCTTGATGGGATCTTAAAAGGATGAGCTTATCCATCTTGAAAAAAACAATATCCTCCTAGATAAGGAGAAGGAATGGCATATTAAGAGTAGAGTGATATGGCTTCAGAGAGGGGATAATAACATTGTTTTCAATAATTTTAGAACTGTAGAAAAACTATTAACTCCATTTGGAAAATAGACAAAGAGGATGACACTTGTGTTGGAAATTTCTGGATATAGTTGTTGAAGTGGTCAAATACTTTCAATATTTGTTTAAAGAGGATAATCCTTCCACCATTGGTTCCTTAATTTTCTTATCCAATTTCTTTCCTATATTTTTGGAACCTACTGGGGATAATCAAAGTGCTATCGCAGAGGTGGGAAAAGAGGATATTCTCAAAACTATAAAAATATTTCACAAGGACAATTTTTTGGGAGTAGATGGCCTACCCATTGAATTTTTTCTTATCTTTTATGATTTCATTGAAACTGATCTTTGAAGGGTGGTGGATGCCACAAAAACATCCCAAAACATTCTAGCATATCTCAACACCGTTTTCATTTCTCTCATCCCAAATAATGATAATCGCATGAGCTATGAAATTTTTTGACCCATTTCCCTCTGCAATATAATTTACAAAATCATTTTAAAAATCATCTCAACAAGACTAAAGGGAATTCTATCACAATATATTTCACCTGATATGTTTTTATTTCTATAAGGAAAATAAATACACGAGGCTATAGGTGTTTCTGAGGAAGGTCTCGACTAGATCAAAACAAGAAATTTGAAGGATATGATAGCCAAAGTGGACCTTTCCAAGAATTTTGATAGAGTAAGTTAGATTTTTTTTGTCTTATTCTCATTCACTTAGGGTTCAGTCTTCACTTTGTGGCTTCAGAAATGCGATACATAATATTGGTTTCCTTCACAATTTTAATCAACGATGCATCATCTCCATTTTTCAAGCCTAAAAGGGGTATTTAGTAGGGGTGCCCACTATCACCCCTCCTCTTCCTACTAGTTGTGGAAGGGCTTAGTAGAGCACTCATGCTAGCACTAGAAAATGGTTCCTCCAAAGGGACAAAAGCATTGAAGCTGACAAGTTGTCCAAGCAAGGTTTGGAGTTGTGAGAAGGAACCTAGGAGGCCATTGAATCTAATCAAGGACAACTTATTTTCATGAATATTGGATTTAACTTCCTTACTATTTTACAAATTTTGGATGAATGACCTAGTTATAATTGTTGTTTAAAATTAAATTAAATTTTTGTCTTTCTCTATAAAGCATGGATGATATTCATTTGAAAACATGACATACCACAATCTTTTCTTTATAAGAAAGACAATTTTCCTAGTTGAACATTCTCTTTGCAAGAGATATTTTTGACAAAGCATGTATAGTAACTTATGTAAAAGGCCTTTTAGAGGTGGAAAATACCTCTTATCATCTACTTTTATAATGTTTTTAACTTTAATAAAATTTCTAGATTGTTTTCCTTGGAAAAAATAAATCAAAGTATTTAAAATTTAGAAACTTGTTAAATATTAATTATTTTTTATTTTTTATTTTTTACCTCATAATTTATTAATGTGCATTGATTAAAACTTTTACTGATTTATTTATGTTTTAAAGGTATATTCAAATGTCATATTATAATAATAAATAAATATAAGACATATTATTATTAATATTAAATATCTCTCTCTCTCTCTCTCTTTCTCTCTCTCTCTCTCACACACACACACACATATATATATATAATCTCTTATTTATGATCATAAATCAATAAAAGAATTCAAAATGATAGGTAGAGATTCGAATTAGAAAACACCCAATCCTAAAACAGTACAATATGAAATTACAAGAGAAATAGAGAGATTTTAAGAAAGAGGGAACCTTCTAATTTTGTCAGTATTGTGTTCTCGAGCACTAAGTGTATTTTCTTTGAACAAGAGTTTCTTTTGAAACATTGTTTACATAAAAAAGAAAATGCAAATTAAGAGCATAATAGAGTGTAGAAAAAACATATGTCTAAAATTGATTATGATGGAAATTTTGATTCATAATGTCCTCTATTTTGTTTTCTTTGTTGATATTGTTTATTTTTTAGAAATGTTTATATTTGTTTCACCTACTTAGCCTATAATAGGTTCATTGGTTCTTGATCCAATATCACCTAATTGAAACTCTCTTCCTCCTCCTCTATCTAATTTGTGTATCTATTAGTTCGGTACTAAGGTGTGAATAAGATCAACTTTTCTTCCTCCTTTGCAGTAAGGGTTTAAGAGAGTCATGGTTTCCCTCATGGAGAGGGTGGGTGTGAACTAATTTTATTTTTAGCTTGGTGAAAGATACAATTGGAGAAAGGGGTGCATGCATAATATCTTGAGAAGCAGATAATTGAGATGCTAGAGAATCTTTACATATCAAGTGGTCGATCACCAAGCTCCCACGCACTAGGTTAGTTTCTTCTAGGATTTTATTACTTGCCCAAATTATTTAGTACAATTGGTTACTATGTACATATCCTATTTCATAGTAGGTATCACATATTAAGGAAACTCGTTCACATTCTAGTGGTTGAATCTAGCTATAGTCTATAAGCTCCACCTTGCTTCTATTTCCATTAGACTTTGTTTCTACATTTATAGGGATTATTTGTAAACCTCTAACTTCATCTTGATGGTTGTAATTTCCTTGTGCATCCTCCATCTCTCTAGTCCTCATTTATGAACCTAATTTGTTCATCATGCACCCCTAATTCTGTAAAACATTGCATGCAACAATTATTGTTTGAAATTATGCATATTGTAAAATTCTCATTAATTAGGCTACATATCCTTCTTCATCTCAATTTATGAAGAATTTAATAATGTAATAAACCAAATTTAGAGAATTTTGACATAATATCCTATAAATCATATTTCCATTGAATATACTCATGCCTCATTCCAAGTTTTGAGTTGAAATCTATGGATTTTTGAATTGTCATTTCTACTCATTTGTCCTTTTCTCACTAGTGCAATTTAGCTCAAAGGTCTACTTTCGCCAAATGTAGAAGAAAATGTGCTGAGAACTAGGAAAACTTCTATATTGGGCATTGATATAATTCCTAATTGTGAGTACACAACAACCTTTATATTGGATATTTAGAGCTCCATTCAAATTATGCATCACTCTGGAATTGCCAACTTCGTCCTTTTCACATTTTCTCCATACTAAGAATTTTTAGTGAAAATTGTTATCTCCCAAATGGAGATAAAATGGGAAAACTTTAGTATGAAAAAGTTGTCTATATTTTTGAGGTAAAATTTTGACTAAATAATTTTTTCTATATTTTTTTATTTGGGGTCCCATTCCCTCTCAAAATCCTAAAAAACTTCAAAAAAATGTTGAAATAGTGGATTTTTGCCTATTTCTATATCTCCATTCCAACGCTCTTGGAATTTGGCTAAAATCTCCATTAGGTTTCATCAATTTTCTTCCCTAGATCTCTGTAAAAAAAAATCATTAGAAACAAGGCCTCTATCAAGGAGTATCACCTTAATCTTAAAAAAGCATTAATTTGTAGTTTCTAGAAAACTAGAGTAGAATTTGTCAGTGGCCTTCATTGACACTTTTGTAGTCCTCCTCACTACGGACTTAACCCTGAAATTTCACCTAGTTATGAGATTTTTTCTCCTATTATGACCAAAATAATATTTTTTCTCCAAACTTTTTTTTTCATTTTATATTTTTTATACCATCACCTTGTTGATGTGGAAAACTAGCTAACGTGGCAAGGCCATCCATAACAAGGATTTATCTTAACCACGATGCATAACGTTTCTTCCATTTTGTAATGTGTTGTATGAGAAATATTTTTCAATGTGACATATCGCATATCAATAAAATTCTTTATCATATGTGAAACATTTTATTCATTTGTTGCAAGACAAAAAATTTCCCATGCAACATGTCGCATGGATCAAAAGATCTTTATCACATGGAAAAAGTTTACCTCATGCGATGTATCGCATGGCCATAAAAATATATTTCTTGCATTAAGTCCTTTACTTATATTTTTTATGACTTTTCCCCATTATATTTTTCGCATGTGAAAGTTTTATGCATGTGATTTATTGCATGGCCGGTAAAATATTTTCCTCACGATACACCTTTCTTAGAATTTTTTTCTTTATCACGTTGCTTCAAAAATATTTATCGCCTGAAACAAATATTTCCTCTTTGCAATGTATGGTGTCGATATTTTGATTGGTGTGATACACCGCATCGCACCAAAAATATTTTCTATTGACATTATTTTTGTCTATTTCTTTATCGCGTCGTAACCATCTTTATTTCCTTGTGATAAAGGTAATTTTTCCTTCCTTTATAACATCGTCATAAATTCTTTTTCTTTTTCGTGTATCACACCAACATTATTATAGTGCAACTAATTGCATCGCACCAAACATCTTTTTGTATGACACGCAAGAATTTCTCAAGTTTATTAAAAACATTTCTATTATTGAAGCCTTTCCCGCAAGAAGGAAAATTTCTTATGGTGCAACATATCACACCAAAATATTTTTTATTCGATACATTGCACTGCACCAAATATCCTATTTTTGTGATACACAATATTCTCAAAAAAAAATTAAATCTCAATTTTTCATTTCCAAGGATAATATTGTGTCACATGAACAATATTTCACGCTACACACACTGTATTGCAAAAACAATTATTTTCTTCCAATAAAATAAATTCCCAATCTTTCCTCTTGTTGTTTTTTCACTTAGTTATTTTTCGAAAATTAAACATGCGACTTCCATGGATTTAGCAATTCCAATCTACATGGATAAAATTCATCAGCCAAGTTCATAAACTTGACATACCCATGTTGATTTTTTGCCAAAATAAGCCCAAAATTTGGGGGTTTCACCCAAATTATTCTCCCCTTTCTCACAAGGTATTTGTCAACAAATTACAAGAAAAGTGTGCCTCTATTATTCTATAGTAGACTCATGCAAGCCTGGTGTTGAAATAAAGGCCTCGATACCAATATGTAACGTACTCGTTACCCAAGGAAAACAACATACTCTGATACTAATTAAAATGAATGTGTGTAGCATGACAAAAAGACGCATGCAACTATCAATAAATTTTAAAATTCGTAAATATAGATTATTCCACAACACAACAACATTTAAACACATAGGACATAAACTAAACACAACATTCTAGCATAGTATTAAAACTATAAATAAGAGTAGTGACCAAAACACTTATCTTTATAAATATTTACACACTAGTTGTAGACGAAGGATGTTCCACCCAACCATAGACTCTCTTGCTCCATTTCTCTTAGTAGCAAATCACCTTCGAGCTAGGGCTATGATTCAACAAGAAAATAAAGTCTCGTGTGTGTTAGCACTCTGTATTTTCTCAGGCTGAAGAAGTAATGGGCAGAGGTAACTACAAAACCACTTTGGAGTCAAGGATCTAGCCCTCCAAGACTCGGAGAGGGATCTATATGTATGATTTAGTTTTGTTTGGATTAGAATGTTAGGCTAGTTAGAAAGTACAAGGTTGTTTGTTTGTTTTGAATTTTTTGGTTGGAACAGGGGAAAATGGGCCATTGGGCAAATGGAGTCATAGTTCAAAATTGATCAAAACCAAGTCTTAACATGCTAATATTGCAGGGCAGGGTAGGCAAATTCACTAGATCTTCAAGATTTAATGCATGGAAAAGATGGAACATGTAAAGAAATCCAATTAAAAACAAAGAAACTAAGAATTCTGAGGTTAATCTTTAGTGGAAAAAACAAAAATTATTCCAAGCAAGTGACAGAGGGTACATTTAAACCAATTATGTCCTTTTATCTCCTTAAAATAATTCAGAATGTAGAAAACAGTATGGTAAACAGAAGAAAACAATTAACAGGGAGATTACTTCACCAATGAAATTGACACAAGAATCTTGTAATGTTGTGACTGTATTACTGAAATTTTATCCATGGAGACTCTATGAGCTTCTTTACAAAATTAGTTCCATCCTTCAAAAAGGTCCCAACTAATCAATGCAAAATACTCTGAAATCAGAAATATTTATAAGTTATCTACAGTGTTCCTTCCCTTAATGATCAGGATATAAATTAGGAAAATCTAAACTAACTATATCTTTAATTATAATAATATATATATCATGCTGAACTACTCGGATTTCTTTTGTTTGATTTGATGGAGGTTGTTAATGATCTGTCTTCACTTTTGTTGTGTTGTTGGTCTTTTGTTGTTAACTGTGGCCACCTATGATAGAATCGGGCAGTAGAATCTGGAGACGATTGATTGCATGTCGATATTTTGTTACCAGGTATACCGAAGATTCTAACACCTAGTATATTTTCCTTCATGAACTCTGTTGCCATCTATTTCATTGAGTAGATTCGCCTCTCTAAATTTTGAAAACATAGGGTCCAAGGAAGTATTCTATTCTCCCAATATGATATAGTTCTGTAAAATCTGGGGGTTTTTTTTGTATATCAGCTTGTTCTGAGAAAAAACCTCTCTCAGTTTTTTGAAATTTATCTCCAGCTATCTGGGATCTGGGTTTGAAAACAACGTGCCAAACAGGAAAATACGCAATCCCAAAAAATAGGGCTCAAAGATTCTCTCTATTATCCAAAACCATGGTGCCTATGCAAAGTCTCAGAGAGGTTATTTAAGTTCAGCCCGTTGTGAAGAAAACCATGTTTCGGTTTTTCAAAATAAGCCTTCGTTTACGTGGAATCCGCCTCGGAAGATGACTGGTCAAAAGTAGTTTCAGGTGTGGTTTTCGGAGGGGGGAGAGTGGGGGTGGGTAGGGTGGTCAGTGGTATTAAGGGGGGGTCTGAAATATTGTGGTAACGACATGTGGAAGGGTTGGTTTTAGTTTCCAGACCCCCCTTTGGTTGAATGACGTAAGGGGGTGTCCGGAATATGAAAAAGGGGAGTGGGTTTTAGAGTTAAGATATAATTGTTTTTAGTTTTTATTTTATTGTATTTTGTTTTTTATTTGTTTTATTTTATTTTGTTTTTATTATGTTTTATGTGTTTTTGTTTTATTATATTTTGTTTTTATTTCTTATTTGTTTTAATTTTTAAATTGTTTTAATTTTTAGATTGTTTTGTTTTTTGTTTTTTAATTTTTTGTTTAATTTTTAATTAATTATTGTTAATTATTTACAAACATAGGTGTTAATTAATTATTAATTAATTAGTAATTAATTTGTTATTAGCAACCCTAACCTAGTTTTACTAATCTAACTACACTTAATATTACTACTAACCTAATTAAATTAACTTTACTATGCTAATTAATATTAACAATGCCACTAACAATTCATTATTAACCTATTGTTTTTTTAGCCTAAGCTTGTTTATTCATGCAGGGACAAAATTGACGGAGGGTTGAAGAAGTGGACGGTGAGGGAATGAAGGGCGCAACAGTAGATGGGTTAGAAAGGATAAGTAGATGATGTAGCAGAAATATGGGTGGAGGATGATGCAAAATGGAGGGGGAAGCGAGGCGAGTCAGCAAGCCAGGAGCTTCATCATGAGACCAGCAAATGATATCCGAATCATCATATTTCCTATAATTATAGGACTCTATCATAGGCTCCACTTGGGGATGACAACTCTTCTAAGAGGTGACAAGAACCACAGAACTCTGAACATGTAGACCAGTGATTTATCCATTGGGATGATCCCAAACTGCAACCTTTTCTATCCAACATCCTATGTGGCTAATCTTTAAGAAGAAAATTGATCTCTATATTGAATCTGAACTAAGAAAATATTTGAAACATGCTCACAATCCTGAGCTAATTTTTCACACTACAAACCTGACTACTGAAAAGATGCTTACCTGGTAAGCTTATTTATGTACACATAATCTTATTCTAACATGCTGAAATTATGTTTAGTTAAGTAATGGAAAAATGTCAATGAATCCAATCTATCAGTTGATCCAATAGGTCATCTCTTTTACTGTTTTTAACAAGCATCAAAACTAGATCTTGCAAAGGCATAAGGAATTGATTTCCAACCTGATCTTCATAACATAAAGCTTTGGAACTGTGGAAAATCAAAGAGGCTACAGGTATCAATTGACATTCTGAAAAGAATAGCTCCTCCATATATGTAGCTATAGGGTCATGATGGAAATGACCTATTCCTTGATATTCAAATTCAGCCAAATCAAGGTCATCATTGAGAATTTCACATATGTTATCTGTATCATCATACAACTTATGATTTAAGTGAAAATTTTCATATGTCTTTTGAAATGAGACTCTAGCTGAACCAAACCAGGAAACTGATTGCCTAGTCATGTCTATATAAAAAATTCTTTTAACCCCATAGCTAGCAAATGGAACATGAATCTGACTACATAGATCATCCAACACATCAGCTATTGGGTCTTGTAGAAAGTGAAATGATTGTTGCATTGGTGGAAATGATTCCAACGTGACTATGTGATTTTCTATAGGCTTACCAATCCTTGATTCAGAGATATTAGTAGCATTTTCCTTCAAAAAATGAAATGAATTAAAGCTTAATGGTACAGAATTATACTGCATCATTTCGTTTGTGGTTTGAAAATCATTGTAACTCAGGGGTTGCAATCCTAGATATAGAACAGTTTCCATGTCATCAATGACATCCTCAACTGATTCATTAGAACATTCTCCGTCCCTACTACTGACAACTTTCTTATAGTTTTCTCTCAGAAATTGAAATGAAGAAAAACATAAGGGAAAAGAATTTCCACTTACTCTGATATTTTCTACACTTTCCTCATTGTTGTCATAATTAATATGCACGGCCTGATTGTCATATTTGATCTGTAACTAAGCTTCCTTCTCCCAAAAACATGCTATTGGCTTCTTCGAAAAGTCAGCATTGATTTCAACCATATAATCATCATCATATTGATCATACTTGGGTAGATCATCCAGGTAAGAAAAGTCATCAATCATACACATCAGATCAGTTGATTGTTCCTCTGCAGGATGATTTTGAATTTCATCACTGACCATGTTGTGCATTGAATACATAAAATAATGATTTTATGATCTATGATACAAAGGGTGGGATGAAAAATGTTTGGGAACAGTGACCCTTTCTTTCTCTGTAACTAATGGAACATGATGCTTTTGGACATCAATTTCATTTCTCATGATAACTTTCTACATCATTTCTTTCATTGTGTTGGTCAAAATGTCTGGTTTTTCTTCTAAATATTTCAGTTGCTCCTTTTCTATTTTCTTCCTTTCTTATGCCTTGATCTTTGACCTTTTGATCAGAAAATTAGCTTCCACACTAATTTCCCTGTCCTGCATCTCCTTGAGTCTAGTATTTTTCCTTTCTCTCAACTAAAATACCATCTCTGGATCAAAGGCATCTGGGTAGTGTAAGAGAGCTAAACATGGAGGAGGTTTTATATCAGCAGGCATTGAATTGTAAACTTGATTGAATCTGTATGAAAAGTGTTGCACTGTTTCTCCTGGTTGTCTTTTCAAATGATCATATTCTTACAAAGTGGGAAAAATATTTCTCTTAATCTCCCATTTATTACGGAAAAGTTTCACAAATTGATTTAACTCACAGATGCTTGCAACTGACAAATTTTTGAACCATTCCTTAGCTCTACTTTGTAAATATAAAGCAAAAATCCTAATACAAACATCATCTTCTTCCACCTCAAAAAGGTCAAGATAATTTTCAAACCCCTGAATGTGTTTTTCAGTAGTGATGTTACCACATTCTCCATCAAACCTGGGAAGATATTTGTAATAATTTGTAGGGAAATCATGGAGTATAGAAGGTAAGACAAGAGGCTTGTATCTATTTTGGATTTTAACAGGTGTAGGAGTATGTACAGGAACTGTAAAACTAGGCTTAATATTTTGAGGCTCATCAGGTTGAACCTAATCAACATAAGTTTCAGCAATATGGTCTTGACCAAGATCAGGAAAAGGGAAGAAATAATTAAAAATAAAGCATATTATGTCTTGGATAAAATTCCAACTTGAATACCTGATACTTTCTAATTGTTTGATCATGTTTCAGGTTCTTCCTCCAGTGGATTCTTTGAATTGAACCTTATTTGGAGTTGATTGTATTCGTCAAGTGGATGATTCATCCTTCTTGTGTCTGATCAATATCCACCATCAGTAATCAGATCTGGAACTTGATATGTTTTTATGAGGAAGGTTCCCCATTATCATCGCCACTATGTTAGCACTCTGTAATTTCTCAGGCTGAAGAAGAAATGGGCAGAGGTAACTACAAAACCACTTTGGATTCAAGGATGTAGCCCTCAAAGACTCAGAGTGGGATCTCTCTATATGATTTATCTTTCTTTGGATTAGAATGCTAGGCTAGTTAGAAAGTGATGCAGAAGCATCGCCAATAACAAGCGAGCGTAGGACAAACACCAACGCAATTTGGCACATGATGAATTGTTTGAAATGTTTTGAAGTTTGATATGCCAACATAAATGAAACAATTGAGAAAGGGTGTACTTGTATATTGTAATCAGACCTTGAGCGTCCCTCTCTCGTCTAAAGGATTAAGAGGCATTTATTCTAGTAAATGTAGGTAGGTAGCTTTAAATTCTTAGATTAAACATTTTTAGGAGCCGGAGGGAAAATGGATATAGACACCCTCACTTGTATCATTGTAACATTAGAAACATGATCAAGAGAGCATAGAAAAGAAGAAGCAGAAAGCTGCGTAGAAAAAAACCCATGTACAGAAGTTCTGGATTAATACAAAAAATTTTAAATCAGACTCATGGTGTTCAATTGCTTTCTGTGTTTGTACATGCTGATCGATATATGCTTGTTAATCTCTATTATTCATTTGCTTTAATGCGTGAATGTATGATTTCATATTTAATGTCATAAATCTGAAGAGAGGGAGAGTAAGGAATGATTTTCAATTGTTTCTCTGTCTAAGAAAGAGTTTTCCTGCAAGGAGTGCAGTCAAACTGTCCGCAAGGTGTGCATTAACAGAAGTCAGAGTTCATCTCTATAAGCTCAGGAGGGATAACATTGTTCTCATTCTCGCAGAAGTGCAAGTTAAGCATAGGAGCCGTGCAAGATGTGCACAGGCCGAGTATATTCTCAGAGTTTGCAACCTGAGGGAAGAATTGAAGGACTGTTGCTACAAAAAGAGTGCATAGAGTCTAAGAATTCAAATACTTGGAGTGTATTTGAAGAAGTGCCACAAGGAGTGCGCGCAAGAATTTTCCCCAAAGAACTTGAGGATTTTTCAATCAAGCTTAGGAGGGATAGGTTCTTTGAAGCTGTTGAAGAAAAGCTCAAGAGGTTTAGTACCTTGAAGCGTTCAAAGGGGAGGCATTGCAAAGTTACTTGCAGGAAGATAAGTTCCAGTGAAGGAATACCGTGTTCTCTTCTCAAGAGTCATCAAGGAGGCATTGGATGGTCGGAATTCTCAGTGGAGAATTCACGAAGTCCCGAGAGCCATCATATCGTGCAGAGGAGCAGGGGAGTTATAGTTTAAAACCTTTTCATCAAGATTCACGAGGTTGCGAAAGGTGAAGTCATGAGAGAATCGCAGCCATCTATCGAAGGAGGATAGGTGGCAGAGATCAAGGTATCTCACGAACTCAGAGGTTCACAAAGTGAGATCCCAAATATTGGGTGCTCCAAGTCGTGAGTGGCTAAATCATGAGGAGCTAGGATAGCCGTAGGATCTGAAGCCAACAAGGGTCATTGGATCACTCACGTAATCACATTTTGGGGTTTCGTGGGTTGAAGAGCCGAAAGCTTAGCATCAGGATCCATGAAGTCGCGAAGTCTAAAACTCCAAAAGGTGGGAAGTTTTGTTGTGGGACCCGCATTGATGACATGTCAAAATTTTTGTATTTCGGCATATCAGCGGATAAGAAGTCAAGAATTTTGTCCCGAAAGTTTTGAAGTCGCGAGTTGCAATAAGGAGTAGTGAGGAGTTCAGGATCTCGGCACTTTGGGTGTCGAGATACAAAGGAGGTAGCGCTTCAGGAAGTGAAGTCACGAAGTGCCGAAGCTGGGCACGAGGGACACATGGTAGAACTGCAAGGTGGGCCCAGGAAATAGACAGGAAGACACATGTCACCTATTGGAAGGAGTCAACACTCCACTGACTTCTCGCATCTCGGGGATTCACGATATAAGAGCGCAAGAGTTCGAGATTGAAACTCATGAAGTGGCGAGTTGCGAGGAGTGTGAAAGGAAGGTCAACCTTCACTGACTTTCAAGTCTCAGAGGATCACACAAGGGAGGAACGAGATTTCAACTTTTGAACTCATGAAGCAGTGAGTAGCGAGAAGAGCTAGCGTTAAGCTTAGCTGGTGGTCATGCGTGGAGGGCGCTGACAAGAGAAGGATCTATAACCATTTCACGATTTTGGATATCGCAGGATTGGAGAAGGAAGAGTCAGATTTTTGACTCATGAACTCATGAGTTGCGAGTTGCAACAAGCACCTTTGGAATTGGGCCTTGGTCATAGCGTTGTGGTCGCACGAAAAAGCGGAGCTCACACCTAGTGTTGTTTGCACAGGGGAGCTTCCGAAAGGACCTATGGATTGATTGAATTGAGATTACAGTAAGGAATCGAAAGAGCCTATTCATCTCAAAGGAGATAAAGAATGATCCTATGAGCGGACTTCAGCTCGAGGTTTGGGGAGGTCTACGTCAAGTGGTATCAGAGCCTAACTCTGTTTGTATACTTCAGACAGGGAAAATGAGAAATAAATCTCATCCATGCCGCCGAGAAGAAGAGACAGGCAAACACCCGATCCGCTAGAGGAAAGGAAAATGCCAAGAGGAAGGGGTAGGCAAGTGCCAAATATAGCCATGGAAAGAGAGATGTGTGACATACGCGCCAGACTTGAGGACATGGAGACATCATAGAGGCACACAGCCGGTGTTGGAAATGTTAGTGAATCTGAAAGTGAAGATGGAGTTGGACATGAAAGAGAAGAAGTTATAGCAGAAGATGCAGCAAATGAACGCCTGATTAGGGCTATTGCAAGAATGGGTGCTAAGGAAAAAATGGATATTCTAGTATATGAAGGAAACCTGGATGTTGAAGAGATTCTAGACTAGATTAGAGCTCTGGACACATATTTTGACTATGAAGATATCGAGGAGGACAAAAAGGTCAAACATGTTGTCACAAGATTGAAAGGACATGCAGCATTATGGTGGGATGAACTACAAGCTGACAGACGCTGCAAAGGCAAGCAGAAGATCAAGAGTTGGGATAGGATGATCGCAAAGATGAAGGTGAAATTCATTCCCAGGGATTACCAAATTACTTTATTTCAGAGAATGCAAAATTTGAGACAGAAATTGATGTCAGTGAAGGAGTACACTGAAGAATTCTACAGGCTGAACATCAGGGCAGGTCATCGCGAAAGTGATGATGAAAAAGTTGCCAGGTATATGAATGGTCTGAGATACGACATTCAAGATGAGATGAGCATGATGACCATATGAAAGGTGGAATATGCTTATCAGATGGCTCTAAAGGCTGAAGAGAAGCTGAGCCGAAAGCAAAGTCAAAGAGGCCGAGGAAGAAGTCATCCCAGAGGCAAGATAACTGTCCAAGACAGAAATCAGAAACCAAAAGAAGACTGGAAGAAACCTCAAACTCAAACTAAGAGAGGTGGAAGCTCACAGAGAGGGCAGCATACCAAACAGAGAGGTCAGTATGCTGATGGAAACATTTTCCCTCGTACCAGAGGTAGAGGAAGAGGAAGAGGTGGAGTGTTGAAATGCTTCACATGTGGAAAGGTTGGACATAAATCTTATGAGTGTCCAGACAGAAAGAAAGAAGGTGGTGAGACTCACATTGAAAAAGCACAAAGAAGGAATGTTGAGGCAGAAGATGTTGAAGGCGGAAGATTGTTGATGATGCGGAAAGTTCTCTTAACAGCAGAGAAGGAGGTGGAGAGTTCGGTCCAAAGGAACAGACTTTTTTGGACCGCTTGCAAGACCAAATATTGGGCATGCAAAGTCATCGTGGATAGTGGTAGCACAGATAATCTCATTTCTACAGAGATGGTAGAAAAGCTGGAGCTGGAGACGACTAAACATCCAAGCCCATACAGAGTTTCATGGATACAAAAAGGACATCAGGTAATTGTCACTAAACAATGTTTAGTTGAGTTTAAAATAGGTGGATATAGAGATAAAATACTCTGTGATGTCATTCCCATGGATGTTTGTCATCTATTGTTGGGTAGACCATGGAAATATGACAAGACTGTGATTCATGATGGGAGGAAGAACACATACACCCTAGAGAAGAATGGGAGAACTCACATGTTGCTTCCAATCAAAGACAAGGAAGTAAAACCTGAAGTAAGCAACGTTGTACTTCTCATGAGTGGGAAGAAACTTCTTACAGAGGTTAAGAAGAAGGAGGAACCGCAATTCATTGTGGTCAGGAAGCCTAAAATTGTTTTAACCAGTACAAGGGTGGATGATCTGTTGGCAAATTCAGTGAACAGACAGCGAATGCTTGTCATTGATGGCAACAGTGAAGATGACAGGCAAACAGAAGACAAGTTTAGAGAGGTGAATGATCGAAAGCAGTGAATGATCGAATGCAGTGAGAGTCGTTAGATTAGGTGCAGGGTCGCCGACAACCGTCATATCTGCAGAAGCTGCAAGGGAGATAAGCCTTGGGAGCAAGAAGAGAAGTCCCGACAGGCATCGGGATATCGGCCATCAGGAAATCGGAGTTCTCAAGGTCGTGTGCATTGGGACAGCAGCAGTCGCGAAATCCCGACAGGATCTAGACCGTCCATTCGTGTGGACGTGTGGCAGTGATCGAGCACCATCGGGAGAAGCTCGACAGGAGGCTTCATTGGAGAATCGGGGATCGGGACGTTGAAATGTCCAATTCACTTGACAACAAGAACCCCGAAATCGCGATATGCGATTTCGCGATTTAATCGCAGCCGTCAAATCAAAGTTTTGTTCTAGACCGTTGATCCAGCTTCATCTCGGAGTTTTGAAACTCGCGACTTGGAGAGGCGAGATGATTCATCTCCAGATTCACGAGATGCGAGATAGAGAGTTAATCATGGACCGTTGGATTAGGAGGAAACGTGGCGAAAGATCGTCATGTCGCTGACTGGAAAGTCAAAGGAATCGCGAGATGCGAGTTCATGATGAGATCTGAACCGTAGAATCATCGAGATCGTTGACCGTTGATCTCAGCTCCGTCTCGGAGTTTTGCGACTCACGACTTGGAGAGGTGAGATGATTCATCTCCAGATTCACGAGATGCGAGATAGCGAGTTTATCTTAGACTATTGGATCAAGAGGACGCATGGCGAAAGATCAGAGCATCTGAGATCCATCTCTGAGTCTCGCCAATCATGACTTGGAGTGATGAGAAACTCCAGTGAAGAAACAACGAGATGCGAGATCATGATAAGATCCTGACCGTCAATACACCAAAACATGTGGACCGTTGATCTGAGCTCCATCTTGGAGTCTCGCCTATCGTGACTTGGAGTAACGAAAATCTCCAACGAAGGAACAGCGAGATGCGAGATCACGATGAGATCAGGACCGTTGATTCACCAAGATCATGAACCGTCGATCAGGGTCGATGAAGATCAAGAGTTCGACTGTCTCAGAGAAGACGAAGAGTCTTAAACTGCCAGAGAGACTGAGGAATCTCAGTATAACATGTAGTGATGCTGGACACATGGGGTGAACCACCAGAGAAGCTGAAGAGTCACGATGATAATCAGACAGAGCACTCGAGAGGTGGAGGATAATGGTGTAGAGTCAGCATGTAGAGGCATTGCGAACACTACATGTACAAGGTGCATAGAAGCTATAAATACACGATACAAAGAAGAGATGGGGTTGTTGTTGCTGTTGGAGGTTGTTGGGAGTGTTGTTGGTAAAGGTGATTCAGGTGTGAAGAAGGAGGAGAGTGCAGTAGCTGAATAGCACAGAAGAGGAACTGTGCAGAGAATGGGGATGGCGCATAGAGCATAAAAAGTAGAAGACCAGACAGTGCAAGTGATGTGAGAAGAAAGGCAATGAGGCAGACAAATAAACGAAATGCAGCAGAACAGTGATAAGTCGGGTAAGCCACTGTTGAACATTATATCATTGTAATAAGTTTTAGAAGCAAAGATTTATATTTCAGGGTCGTTGGGTGGTGCTAGGGAGGACTTTTGTCCTCAGAGGTTCAAGTGGGTGCTTGAACATGTGGAGTTGGTGCTTCCTTCTAGTTGGTGCTAGAAAAAACCAAGGAGTTGGTGCTTCCTTCTAGTGGGTGCTAGAGAAAACAGAGAGTTGGTGCTCTCAGCAAGTTGCAGCTTGCTAAACAGAGGTTGTAGCCTCATTATGAGTTGGTG
>JZKD02S1932849.1:125771-146415 GCA_000966675.3 Picea glauca
GCTCTCAGCAAGTTGCAGCTTGCTAAACAGAGGTTGTAGCCTCATTATGAGTTGGTGCTCATATGTATGATACTGTAAAGAATGTAACCATTACTTATCATATAAAAGAAAAGAGATTTTTACCCTGCATGGGTTTCCTCGGGAAATATCTGTCTCTGTGTTTCTCATATATGTGAATGATGTTGAAAGTGCCATTGTGTATTTCCCTGCATTAATGTGATTATCATTCAGTGTCTCTATAAAGAGTTTAAAAGAACCATAATTTTTTAAGCACGGAGACAACTGATTCACCCCCCCCCTCTCAGTTGTCCAACATGATCTACCAGAGGAAATCCAGGAGTTGCTGGAGGAATTTTCTAACATAGTAGTGGACGAACTACCTCGTTTGTTGCCACCGATCAGAAGTGTGAGTCATCATATTGATCTCATACCTGGAGCTAGTTTACCAAACAAAGAAGCATACAGTTTGACGCTGCAGGAGAATAAATAAGTCAAAAGATAGGTCCAGGATTTAATGGACAAAGGGTTGGTTAGAGAAAGCTTGAGTCTGTGTGTTGTTCCGACAATGCTCAGTCCGAAGAAAGACAAAGACTGAAGGATGTGTACTGACTCAAGGGCAATCAACAAGATAACCATCATGTACATATTTCCCTTGCCAATGATAGATGATCTGATGGATTGCTTGAGTAGGGAGAAATTGTTTTTTAAGATCGATTTGAAAACTGGATATCATCATATTCATATGAGAGAAGGAGATGAATGGAAGACAACATTCAAGACCAATGAAGGGTTGTATGAATGGCTTGTCATGCCGTTTGGTTTAACAAACATGCCAAGTACTTTCATGAGGTTGATGAATGAAGTCCTGAAGGATTTCATCGGAAAATTTGTCATTGTGTATCTTTATGACATACTAATTTTCAGTAAAACAGAGGTAGAGCATCTGAAACATTTAGCTACAGTGATGCAGAGACTACAGCAAGAGAAGTTGCTGATAAACATGAAGAAATCCTTGTTCATGAAGACAGAGATCATTTATTTGGGTTTTTTTATTTCTGCAGATAAATTGAGGATGGATCCAGATAAGGTGGAGTTAATTAAGAATTGGCCATCGCCAAAGAGTATATTTGAGGTGAGAAGTTTTCATGGATTGGCTAGTTTCTATCGGAAGTTCATTAGGAATTTCAGTGGAATTAGTACACCGATGATGGACACAGTGAACAAGAGACACAAGTCTTTTCACTGGACAGAAGAGGCTGAGAAAACTTTTAATTTGCTAAAAAGGAAAATCACGGAACAACCAATTTTGGTGTTGCCGGATTTTAAAAAGACATTTCAAGTAAAATGTGATGCAAGTGGATTTGCAATAGGGGCAGTCTTGAGCCAAGAAGATAGGCCGATAGCATACTTCAGCAAGAAGCTAAATGAAGTGAAAGTGAAATACTCCACGTATGACAACAAGTTCTATTCTATTATTCATGCATTGAAGAAATGGAGACATTACTTAATCCCGAAGGAGTTTGTCTTATACAGTGAAAATCATGCTTTGCAATTTGTGACTCAAGAGTAGAAGTTGAATCAAAGACATGTTAAATGGGTTGAATACATGCAGAACTTTACTTTTGTAATTAAGCATATTTATGGAACTGCTAACAAAGTTGTTGATGCTTTGAGCAGGAAATGTTTGTTGTTGCAGGAGTTCAGAGTCAAAACACTGGGTTTTGATGATCTCAGGGACATGTACAGAGATGATCCAGATTTTAAGGAGGCGTATGAAGCAACTGAGAATCCAATTCTTACGGACAGAAGTCAATGGACAAAATACATGATCCAGGAAGGATTATTGTTTAAGGGTAATCAACTATGTATTCCAAAATGCTCCATGAGGGAGAATCTATTGAAGGAGAAACATAGTGGAGGATTGGCCGGACATTTCGGTCATGACAAGACGTTCTCAAAGTTAAATGAGTCATATTTTTGGCCAGGAATGAGAGTAGACATCAAAATATTCGTGGAAAGATGCATAATTCGTCAGCATTCAAAAGGAAAGAGGTAGAATGCAGGATTTTATCAACCGTTACCCATACCTGACAGGCCGTGGGATGTAGTTAGCATGGACTTCGTATTGGGGCTTCCAAGAACACAAAGAGGTTTTGACTCAATCTTTGTGGTGTTGGACCGATTTTCTAAGATGGCACACTTCATACCATGTCAGAAAACCAGTGACGCAACTCACATTACGAATCTGTTTTTCAAAGAAGTCATTCGACTTCACGGCTTACCAAGGAGCATAGTTTCGGATTGAGACACCAAGTTCATGGGACACTTCTAGAGAACCTTATGGAAAAATCTGGGAACAAACTTGTCATTCAGTTCAGCTTATCATCCTCAGACGGATGGATAGACAGAAGTTGTGAACAGAAGTTTGGGAGACTTGCTGAGGAGCTTGGTGACAGAACACCACAGTCAGTGGGAAAATATTCTGCCACGGGCGGAATTTTCTCATAATGATTCAATCAACAAGAGCATAGGGAAAATTCCGTTCCAAATTTTTTATGGGACACAGCCAAGAGGAGTTTCTGAATTGAGGGATTCAGAGAAGAACGCAAATAGGAGTGCTAGTGTAGAAGATTTTGCTGAAGCAATGAAGGAACTTCACAACCAGGTGAAGGAGCGATTGCAGAACTTGAGTCAACAGTATAACCGCAGAGTAGATCAACACAGGAGACAACTTCAATTTGAGGTTGGTGATTTGATTCTAGAACATCTGAGAGAGGAAATATTCCCGAAGGGGACATATAACAAATTGAAGATGAAGAAGATCGGATCATGTAAGGTCTTGAAGAAATTTGGGGCAAATTCTTATGAGATTGAATTACCCGATGGGATCAGAATTTCTCTGATATTCAATGTCTTAGATTTGTACCCTTACAAAGCTGAGGAAGTAGAAGTAGGTAGTGAACAACCAAAGGTTCAGTGGACAAAACAGATGCCAGTTGCAGAAGAACCACATATGGAAAGCATACTGGACAAAAGAGTTATCAAGAGGACAAAAAGAAGGGAATATTTTGAATACTTGGTCAAGTGGAAGGGACATCTAGTTGAAGATGCCAGCTGGGAAAATGAAGCCGAGATCCAGAAGCATGGACAGACCATGTGAGATCTCATGGACAGGAGCCCATGAAAATTTTCAAGTGAGGGAATATGATGTAGGAGTATCACCAATAATACGCAAGCGTAGGACAAACACCGACGCAGTTTGGCACATGATGAATTGTTTGAAATGTTTTGAAGTTTGATACGCCAACATAAATGAAACAATTAAGAAAGGGAATACTTGTAGATTGTAATCAAACCTTGAGCATCCTTCTCTCGTCTGAAGGATTAAGAGGCATTTATGCTAGTAAATGTAGGTAGGTAGCTTTAAATTCTTAGATTAGACAGTTTTAGGAGCCGGAGGAAAAACGGATATAGACGCCCTCACTTGTATCATTGTAACATTAGAAGCATGATCAATAGAGCATAGAAAAGAAGAAGCAGAAAGTTGTGTAGAAAAAAACCCATGTACAGAAGTTATGGATTAATACAAAGATTTTTAGTTCAGACTCATGGTGTTCAATTGCTTTTTGTGTTTGTACATGTTGATCAATATATGCTTGTTACTCTCTGTAATGCATTTTCTTTGATGTGTGAATGTAAGATTTCATATTTAATGTCTGAAATCTGAAGAGAGGGAGAGTAAGGAATGAGTTTCAATTGTTTCTCTGTCTGAGCAAGAGTTTTCCTGCAAGGAGTGCAGTGAAATTGTCTGCAACGTGTGCATTGATAGAAGTCAGAGTTCGTCTCTGCAAGCTCAGGAGGGATAACATTGTTCTCATTCTCGCAGAACTGCAAGCTAAGCATAGGAGTTGTGCAAGGTGTGCGCAGGTCGAGTAGATTCTCAGAGTTTGCAACCTAAGGGAAGAATTGAAGGACTACTGCTGCAAAAAGAGTGCACAGAGTCTAAGAATTCAAATACTTGGAGTGTATTTGAAGAAGTGCCACAAGGAGTGCGCGCAGAAATTTTCCCCAAAGAACTTGAGGATTTTTCAATCAAGCTCAGGAGGGATAGGTTCTTCAAAGCTGTCAAGGAAAAGCTCAGGAGGTTTAGTACCTTGAAGCCTTCAAAGGGGAGGCGTTGCAAAGTTACTTGCAGGCAGATAAGTTCCAACGAAGGAATACCGTGTTTACTTCGCAAGAGTCATCAAGGAGGCATTGGACGGTCGGAATTCTCCGTGGAGAATTCGCAAAGTCCCGAGAGTCGTCGGATCGTGAAGAGGAGAAGGGTAGTTACAGTTTAAAACCTTTGCATCAAGATTCATGAGGTTGCGAAAGGCAAAGTCACGAGAGAATCTCAGCCATCCATTGGAGGAGGAAAGGTGGCGGAGATCAAGGGATATCGCGAACTCAGAGGTTCGCAAAGTGAGAGCCCAAAGATTGGGTGCTCCAAGTCGCGAGTCGCGAAATCGCGAGGAGCTAGGACAGCCATAGGATCTGAAGGAAACAGGGGCCGTTGGATCACTCACGTAATCTCATTTTGGGGTTTCATGGTTTGAAGAGGTGAAAGATTAGCATCAGGATTCATGAAGTCGCGATGTCCGAAACTCCAAAAGGCAGGAAGTTCCATTATGGGACCCGTGTTGACGACGTGTCGGAATTTCAGTATTTCGGCATATCGGTGGATAGGAAGTCAATAATTTTGTCCCGAAAGTCCCGAAGTCACGAGTTGCGATAAGGAGTAGTGAGAAGTTTAGGATCTCGACACTTCGGGTGTCGAGATACAAAGGAGGTAGCGCTTCGGAAAGCAAAGTTGTGAAGTGCCGAAGCTGGACACGAGGGACACATGGTAGAACCGCAAGGTGGGCCTGGGAAATAGACAGGCGGACACACATCACCTATTGGAAGGAGTCAACACTCCACTGACTTCTCGTGTCTCAGGGATTCATGACATAGACCTATCAGCCCTCGAGCCGAGATCCGCTCACAGGATTGTTCTTTATCTCCTTTGAGTCGAATCGTCTCTTTCGATTCCCTGCTAGAATCTTCTTCAAATCGATCCACAGATCCTGCGGAAACTCCCCTGTGAGAACAGCACTAGGCGCGAGCTCCTACCTCCCCAAGCGACTAGAGGGCTATGACCAAGGGCCAAACCCAAGGTCACTTGTCTCAACTCGCAACTCGCGAGTTCGTGAATCGAGGCTCCCAACTCGTCCTTCCAAATCTTGCGATACACGAAATGACGATACGGGTATGGCTCTTCCTTTGTCAGCACTTTCCTTGCATGACCACCGGCTAGGCTTAACTGCTAGCACCTCTCGCTACTTGCACCTTCACGAGTTTCAACATCCTACCTTGGCACCTTCCTTTCACAAAATCCTAAGAAGCGATGTTGACTTTTCTCCTTGCGTTCTCGCTACTCGCGACTTCGCAAGTTGAATGGTTGAACTCTCATGCCCCTAATCTACGAATCCCCAAGATGGGAGAAGTCAATGGAGTGTTGACTCCTTTTCCCAAGTGATATGTGTCCACCTTTCAATCACGCGGGGCCCACCTTATGGTTCTGCCATGTGTCCACACTCGTGCCTCAGCTCTTGGCACTTCGCAACTTCTGATGTCAAGATGAGGTCCTCTCAACCTCCGAACCTTCGAATATGTGAAACACGTGATGAGGCTCAGATCCAACAGTCCTCCCTTGACCCAGATCCAATGGCTATGACTTCGTGACTTGGAGCACCCGACTCTTGGGCCCTCACCCTGCGAACTTCCGAGTTCATGAGACCTGAATCCTAGATCTCTTTGACACTTCTCCGAATCTGTGATTGCTTCCACCTGTCCTCCTTAGATGGACGGCTGCGATTCTCTCGCAACTTTGCCACTCGCAACTTGGAGCACCCAAATTCTGGGCTCTCACCTTGTGAACCTTAGATTTCACAAGATCCCTAGATCTCTGCCACCTGTCCTCTTCAAATGGACGGCTGCGATTCTCTCGCAACTTCACCACTCGTGAAGTTGAAGGACTTCCCTTTCTGACCTCTGATGTCTAAATCCTCAATAGAGAGGATCTCGCAACACGTGTCCTCCTTCCAACAAACGGCTTAGATTCTTTCGCCTTTTCGGGACTTCTGATGTCGAGTGCCTGGACTTTTGTCCTCCGGACCCCCGAACTCTCGAACGCCGATATCCCGATACAACCCCTTTGGGACTTTCGCTTCTACTTGCGAGGTTTAAATCTCGTGCAACTCTCGATAGATCCAATGGCTGTCAGGTTTTAGCTTAAGATATGATGGCTCAGATCTTATCTTCCCCTTGTTCCTTTCCTACGCTGCCTGGGAATGAATCCATGGTCCAGATTCTTTCGGTTGATATGACGGTAGATGTTGCTCCTTCTGAGCTTCAGCGCTTTCTTCCGGACTTGGGAGAATTTTTGAATGCTCAAAGGCCTCAACCTTTTCCTTCTTTCCTCTGCGAGCTCCACGACTGGAATCCTCACCTGTGCGTACAAGAACGATGTTCCTCTTGAGCTTTTCTCTCGAATCCTTGAAGGATTATGTGACTTCTGCACTCCTGCAGAGTCTTCGCACACACAAAGGTGTTATCCCTTCTGAGATTCTTCAATACTCAGACCTTAAGGAAATAAATCCTTCTTCCTTTCTCCTACAGATGGAGAATTTCCATGCCCTCCTGGCTATCCCTGCTCAAGCAACCTCTTGCTGAGTGTTTCAGGGTGTTCAACAACCCTGCAAAGATCCTTCAGTGGACTCTTCTTCTGTTTTCCCGAACTCAAAGAGTTCTTTTCCTCTCTATGCCTATCTACACACTGTCTCAATGCCCTCCTGGAAGAGTTATACAGAACTCACAACCGAGCTTCTGTTTTCTTCTGAACTCACAGCAGAGTTCTTCTTCTGTGCACTCCTTGCACTGGCTCAATGCCCGCCTGGCAGAGATTTATAGAACTCATTAGAGATTATATCTTCTTCTGAACTCACAACAGAGTTCCTCTTCTATGCACTCTTTTCACCTACTCAATGCCCACCTAGAAGAGCTTTACAGAACTCCTCAGAGATTCTATTTGCAACTGTGTTTCTCCATAGCCTTGCCTCCTGAGGTGTTTAGAAACCTCAAAGGTCTTCCTCTGAGTTAATGACTTCAGCTTTTGTACCCACCTGGCACATCTTTGTCTGACTCCACAAAGTTCATAAGTGCATCTATGCACTGGTATTCGGAGACCGTAGTACTCTGTCATGCCCTCCTGGCATGAAACCACAAAGAACCTTTCAAGCCTGAAAATCAAACAACTCCCTACAAATGTCTAACATACATCTATAGCATAAATTGAACACACATGGAAATTCATTCAACACAGGAAATATGCAGGAAAAACTGTTGTTTGTATTAAATGGAAAATGCCTATTTTTACAAGGTGTTCCTGAGCATGGACTATATCAAAGTCTCAGCTCCTTCTCTTCTCTTACAACTCTCTCCAAAATGAATTCGCAATTGATATTTTACATGAGGGGGCTCTACGATCTCTTCCCTCCAATCTACCTACCCTATTCAATTACATTGAATGGGCTGTCTAGTCCAGAATCGGATCTAGATGTCAGCCATACAAACATTAAAGGCCTATCTACTCTAACGCCTGCACAAAGGACAACTTCATGGCTCAACAGCCTAAAACATTAAATTACATTCAAATTCAAAATTGAAGACGAGGGTTGTGCCTCTCTTCAGCTTTGAATGCACACGCTAACGTGGCTGGCTGGATGGTTGGCTGACGTGGAGAGATGATCCTGCATCATAGTCCTTAGCTACAAAATTCATGAGCTCCTTCTCATGAGCTTCCACTCTCAGCTGTGGAAATCCTCCTCGATCCCAAACAAATTTCTGGAGCTATTCATATACTCCATCTCTTTGTTGTTGTTGCTTATGCTACTACGTTGTTGTTGATGCTGCTTCTTCTCTATCCAACTTCTCCTTGATGGCAGTCTCTGTTGACTTAATCATCAGCTCCCTGATCTCCTCAATCACTTTTTCCAGCTATTCCAGTGGCTAGCTCTACTCATGCAATCTCCTCGGCTGCAAAATTTTTCTGTAGTCTGGCAGATCGCAATGATTTCTCATGCCTGCTTCATCAGCTTCTTCCAACTTCGCCTGTTGGATGTGCACACTCTGCACTTTCACCCTTCTCTCCAAGGTTTCAATTTTCTCATACAGATCAGCCAAACTAACTCTGACTGCTTCTTCTTCTTCTGCAAACTCCCATGTTGGAGTCGTTCCAGCTACCTAGCCGAAAGTATTGAGCCATTCCTCGGAATGCTCATTCTCTTCTTCTTCTTCTTGGGCAGTCTCAAATATCTGCTCCAATTCTTCTTTGACAGTCTCAGTTGGTTGTCCTTCTTCTGTTGTTGCTGCCTCAACATCCGCAACGCAGATTTCTGCCTCCTCTTGGGAAAATAGTAGGAATATCTAAATTCCTCCAATCATCAGAAGATTCCTCAGATCCTCCTCTTCTATCAGTTGCATATGCTGATCCAAACTCACCTCTAAGTTTATGAGACCCTCAGAAAGTCTCATATGCTTATCCCTACCCACCTGGCAAATTGGAAACTTTATGCTACCCTCCTGGCAGTCCATGAGATCCCACAACGATCTCGATCCATTGCCCACCTGGCAATGTGAAATTCCGTGGCTGTCCCCATGACAATCTGTGAGATCCCACAGTGATCTCAACCCTTTTCCCACCTAACAATTGGGAATTTCCTCTCTTCCCTCCTGGCAGTGCTTGAGATCTTCATCTGATCCCATTCAATCCCCAACATCACTGAGATTTTTCCCAGTCTCTGGTTCACACATCTGAACCCTTTCTTCTAGTCTGTTGAGGTTTTCAGCATGCCTCAACCACCTTCTCAACAGCCTATGCTGTATCCCAGACATCAACTTCTTGACTGACCATTTTTCTTTCGTCTTCATGGGCCATTCATATACCCATCTTGACTTGGTGTTCTGTTGCATCCACAATGCAAGCTTTTCCATTTCTGCCTTTATATCAGCGAGCTCTTCATCTATTTCAGATCTTCTCATCATCTTTGCGTTCTTCCTTCCATCATATCTATGGCCTTCAGTAGCCATATCGCTTTCTCTATCTGCTCCCTTAGAAAACTTGTTGCTCACCTTCAAGCAATCACAACAGAGTCTCCAACACTCTGTCTTCTTTTTCCTTCTGCTTCTCTACCTGAAATATACAGATAGAGTTCTCGCTTTGATACCACTTGAAAAAGTGTATCAGAGTGCTCCTTTTGTCTCCTCTCTCTGCCTACGATATACAGACAAAGTATAGCTCTGATACCAAAAGTGACATAGACCTATCGACCCTCAAGACGAGATCCACTCACAGGATCGTTCTTTATCTCCTTTGAGCCGAATCGGCTCTTTCGATTCCCTACTGGAATCTTCTTCAAATCGATCCACATGTCCTTCAGAAAATCCCCTGTGCGAACAACACTAGGTGCGAGCTCCTATCTCCCCAAGCGACCACAACGCTATGACCAAGGGCCAAACCCAAGGTCACTTGTCGCAACTCGCAACTCGTGAGTTTGTGAATTGAGGCCCCCGACTCTTCCTTCCAAATCTCGCGATACCCAAAATGTCGATATGGGCATGGCTCTTCCTTTTTCATCTCCTTCCTCGCGTGACCACCAGCTAGGCTTAACTGCTAGCACCTCTCGCTACTCGCACCTTCGCAAGTTTCAACATCCAACCTTGGCACCTCCCTTTCAAGAAATCCTGAGAAGCGATGTTGACTTTTCTCCTCACATTCTCGCTACTCACGACTTCACAAGTTGAATGGTTGAACTCTCATGCCCCTACTCCACAAATCCCCAAGACATGAGAAGTCAACGGAGTGTTGACTACTTTTCCCAGGCGATATGAGTCCACCTGTCAATCACGCAGGGCCAACCTTATGGTTCTGCCATGTGTTCACACTCGTGCCTCAGCTCTCGACACTTCACAACTTATGATGTCAAGACGAGGTCCTCTCAACCTCCGAACCTACGAATACATGAAATGCACGATGAGGCTCAGATCCAACGGTCCTCCCTTGACCTGGATCTAATAGTTGTCTCTGCTCCTCCCAACTTCATGACTTGGAGCACCCAACTCTTGGGCCCTCACCCTGTGAACTTCCGAGTTCACAAGACCCGAATCCTGGATCTCTTTGGCACTTCGCCGACTTCGCGATTGCTGCCACCTGTCCTCCTCAGATGGATGGCTGCGATTCTCTCATGACTTCACCACTCGTGAAGTTGAAGGACTTCCCTTTCTGACCTCTGATGTCCGAATCCCCGATAGAGAGGATCTCATGACACATGTCCTCCTTCCAATGAATGGCTCAGATTCTTTCACCTTTTAGGGACATCTCATGTCGAGTGCTCGAACTTTCATCCTCTGGACCCTCGAACTCCCAAATGTTGATATCCCAACACAACCCCTTCGGGACTTTCACTTCTTCTTGCGAGGTTTAAATCTCATGCAACTCTCAATATATCCAACGGCTGTCGAGTTTTAGATTAAGATCTGACGGATCAGACCTTGTCTTCCCCTTGCGCCTTTCCTACACTGCCTGGGCACGAATCCACACTCCAGATTCTCTTGGTTGATCTGACGACAGATGTTTCTCCTTTTGAGCTTCAGCGCTTTCTTCCAAACTTGGGAGAATTTTCGAATGCTCAAAGGCCTCAACCTTTTCCTTCTTTCCTCTATGAGCTCCACGGCTGGAATCCTCGCCTACGGTTACAAGAACGATGTTCCTCTTGAGCTTTGCTCTCAATTCCTTGAAGGATTCTGCGACTCTTGCACTCCTGCAGAGTCTTCGCACACACAAAGGTGCTATCCCTTCTGAGCTTCTCCAATACTCAGACCTTAAGGAAATAAATCCTTCTTCCTTTCTCCTGCAAATGGAGAATTTGGATGCCCTCCTGGCTATCCCCTACTCAAGCAACCTCTTGTTGAGTGTTTCAAGGTGTTTAGCAACCCTGCAAAGATCCTTTAGTGGAATCTTCTTCTATTTTCCTGAACACAAAGAGTTCTTTTCCTCTCTATGCCTATCTGCACACTGTCTCAATGCCCTCCTGGCAGAGTTATACAAAACTCACAACCAAGCTTCTGTTTTCTTCTGAACTCATAGCAGAGTTCTTCTTCTATGAACTCCTTGCACTGGCTCAATGCCCACCTAGCAGAGCTTTACAGAACTCCTTAGAGATTCTGTCTTCCTCCGAACTCACAACAGAGTTCCTCTTCTGTGCACTCTTTGCACCTACTCAATGCCCACCTGGTAGAGCTTTACATAACTCCTCAGAGCTTTTGTCTGCAACTGTGTTTCTCCACAGCCTTGCCTCCTGAGGTGTTCAGCAACCTCAAAGGTCTTCCTCTGAGTTAATGACTTCAGCTTCTATACCCACCTGGTATGTCTTTATCTGACTCCACAGAGTTCAAAAGTGCATCTATGCACTGGTATTCGGAGACCGCAATACTCTGTCACGCCCTCCTGGCATGAAACCACAAAGAACCTTTCAAGCCTGAAAATCAAACAACTCCCTGCAAATGTCTAACATACATCTACAGCATAAATTGAACACACACAGACATTCATTCAACACAGGAAATATGCAGGAAAAACTGTTGTTTGTATTAAATGGCAAATGCCTATTTTTACAAGGTGTTCCTGAGCATGGACTATATCAAAGTCTCAGCTCCTTCTCTTCTCTTACAAATATCTCCAAAATGAATTCGCAATTGATCTTTTACATGAGGGGGCTCTTTGAGCTCTTCCCTCCAATATACCTACCCTATTCAATTACATTGAATGGGTTGTCTAGTCCAGAATCGGATCTAGATCTCAGCCATACAAACATTAAAGTCCTATCTTCTCTCATGCCTGCACAAAGGACGGCTTCACAGCTCAACAACCTAAAATTTTAAATTACATTCAAATTCAAATTTGAAGATGAGGGTTGCGCCTCTCTTTGGCTTTGAATGCATGCTCTGACGTGGCTGGTTGGCTGGCTAGCTGACATGGAGAGATGGTCCTGCATCAATTCGTGAAATAAGAGAACAAGAGTTCGACATTGAAACTTGTGAAGTGGCGAGTTGCAAGGAGTGCGAAAGGAAGGTCAACCTTTGCGGACTTTCAAGTCTCGGAGGATCGCACAAGGGAGGAACGAGAGTTCAACCTTTGAACTCATGAAGCGGCGAGTACCGAGAAGAGCTAGCGTTAAGCTTAGCCAGTGGTCACACATGGAGGGCACTGATAAGAGAAGGAGCTATAACCATTTCGCGATTTTGGATATCGCGGGATTGGAGAAGGAAGAGTCAGATTTTCGACTCACGAACTCGCGAGTTGCGAGTTGTGACAAGCGCCTTTGGAATTGGGCCTTGGTCATAGCGTTGTAGTCACACGAAAAAGCAGAGCTCGCACCTGGTGTTCTTTTCATAGGGGATCTTCTGAAAGGACCTGTGGATCGATTGAATTGAGATTCCAGTAAGGAATCGAAAGAGCCGATTCGGCTCAAAGGAGATAAAGAATGATCCTGTGAGCGGACTTCGGTCCAAGGGTCGAGGAGTTCTGCGTCAGAAAGTACAGGGTTGTTTGTTTGTTTTGAATTGTTTGGTTGGAACAGGGGAAAATAAGCCATTGAGAAAATGGATTCACAGTTTAGAATTGATCAAAAACAAGTCTTAACAGGCTAATATTGCAGGGAAGGGTAGAAACATTCACTGGATCTTCAATATTTAATGCATGAAAAAGATGGAATAGGTAAATAAATCCAATTAAAAATAGATAAAATAAGAATTTAGAGGTTAATCTTCAGTGGAAAACACATAAATTATTCCAAGCAAGTTACAGAGGGTACATTTAAACCAATTATGTCCTTTTATCTCCTAAAAATAATTCAGAATGTAGAAAACAATATGGTAAACAAAAGAAAACAATTAACAGGGAGATTACTTCACCAATGAAACTGACACAAGAATCCTATATTGTTGCAACTGTATTACTGAAATTTGATCCATGGAGAATCTGTGAGATGCTTTACAAACTTAGTTTCATCCTTCAAAAAGGTCCCAACTAATCAACCCACAATACTCTGAAATCAAAAGTATTTATAAGTTATCTACATTGTTCTTGTCATTAATGACCAAGATATAAATTCTGAAAATCTAAAATAACTATACATTTAATTGTAATAATATAGATATCATGTTGATCTACTCGGATTTCTGGTGTTTGATTTGATGGAGGTTGTTGATGATCTGTCTTCACTTTTGTTGTGTTGTTGGTCTTTTGTTGTTGACTGTGGCCACCTCTGATAGAATCGGGTAGTGGCATATGGAGATGATTGATTGCATGTCGATCTCCTATTATCAAGTATACCGAAGCTTCTGACACCTGGTATATTTTCCTTCATGAACTCTGTTTCCATCTATTTCATTGAGTAGATTCGCCTCCCGAAATTTTGAAAACATAGGTTCAAAGGAATTCTTTAATTCTCCAAATCTGAGATAGATGTGTAAAATATGGGGGAGGTTTTTATATATCAGCTTGTTATGAGAAAAAATCTCTCTCTGGTTTTTGAATTTCATCTCCAGTTGTCTGAGATCTGGGTTTGAAAAAGATGTGTCAAACAGGAAAATTTGGAATCCCAAAAAATAGGTCTTAAAGATGATCTTGATTCTCCCAAAGCATGGCACCTGTGAAAAATATAAGAGAGCTTATTGAATTTAAATCCTTTGCGGATAAAAACCTCTTTCAGTTCTTCAAAATGAGCCTCTTTTTTCCCGGAATCCACCTCGGAAGATGACTGGTCAAAAACGGTTTCAGGAGTGGTTTTCGGAGGGGGGAGAGTGGATTCTAGAGGGGAGTAGGGTGGTAAGTGGTATTAGGGGGAGGGGTCTAAAATCTTGTGGTAATGACATGTGGAAGGGGTGTTTTTACTTTCTGGACCCCCCTTTGGTTGAATGACGTAAGGGGGGGGGTACCGAATATGAAAAAGGGGAGTGGGTTTTAGAGTTAGGATATAATTATTTTTAGTTTTTATTTTATTGTATTTTGTTTTTTATTTCTTTTATTTTTATTTTGTTTTTATTATGTTTTATGTGTTTTTGTTTTATTATATTTCATTTTTATTTAATATTTGTTTTAATTTTTAAATTGTTTTGTTTTTTGTTTTTTAATTTTTTGTTTAGTTTTTAATTAATTATTGTTAATTATTTACAAACATAAGTGTTAATTAATTTTTAATTAATTATTATTTAATTAGTAATTAGTTTGTTATCAGAAACCCTAACCTAGTTTTACTAATCTAACTACACTTAGTATTACTACTAACCTAATTAAATTAACTTTAGTATGATAATTAATATTAACAATGACACCAACCATTCATTATTAACCTATTGTTTTTTTAGCCTAATCTTGTTTATTCATGCAGGGATAAATTTGGCAGAGGGGTGAAGAAGTGGAAGGTGAGGGAATGAAGGATGCAACAGTAGATGGGTTAGCAAGGATAAGTGGATGATGTAGCAGGAACATGGGTTAAGGATGATGAAAAATGGAGGGGAAAGTGAGGTGAGACAATAGGCCACGAGCTTCATCATGATACCAACAAATGATATCTAAATCATCAAATTTCCTACAATTATAGGACCCTAACATTGTTGATGGACATTATGCACACAACAACCCAATACCCAACATTTTCATAAAATGACTCCTACAACAATTCCAACCATCGTGTTCTCCTTCTCATCAGTATGAAAAACCCAAGGTATGGGATTTCCTTCTATGTGCCATAGTCCCTTAGACAATGTTCATCCCCTTTAGGGATCAAACACATATCGGCGAGGAATCTCTCAGTTGGGGGCTCCATGAAATCAAGTTGTAATAGGAGTGCTCATTCAACATTCTCACATGTTCTTGGGTAATTTCTCAGTAAGAACTCCTCACATGCATGATATCCTAGTTCTCTATTAAATTTTCATCTTTGGCAATTTCATTTTTACATACAATATGGTTTCCTAATCTTCTCCTAGCACAAAAATTGTTTTTCCTTTCTTCTCCCCAACTGTAAAATTAGCTCTCCCCCTCTTCTTGAATTTTCTTTTATTTTCCTAATCCAAAAATCCTTAGACACCACTTATTTCTTTACAATATATACATGCAACATCTAACTTGATTCAGAATAATTTACTAATCATATTGAGGTGATTTGCAGAATTATGATGATGTGCTCTTTATCCAAAAACTCATAAATCGATTATTAATTTGTAGAATCGTGAGATGACACATCAGAAAATAAAATAACTCAAATTACATATATATATCACATATATCATGTCATCTTCATAGTCCCTTTATATAGCATGATTGTACTCCATCATCTCAAAAGACCAAATTGCATTACAATATGGGCTCACAAAAGACAATTTAATGGAATCTTTTTAATTCCACTACTCAAAATAAGAAAATAAGTTCACCATTGAAATACTTGCAAAATTCTAAGAAACTTGCCTATAAAGTCGACCAAATTCTGAATTGGCTCAATTTCACCCTCTTCGGCATGCAAAAAAATGCACTAAAAGATCATTAATGACAATTTGAGCTCATTTCTTTACAAATGACCTCAAATCACAAAATAGACCTCCAATTCATGATCCTTGCAAAAAATCATGAAAAATGAGTATAAAGTCGCCTATGTTTGGACAATATACCTCATGGAACACTTTATGAGACAACCATACTTGGCCTCTTCCTTGCATGTACTTAAAGACACTCGTAAGACCTCGAAATGCATACCTTGCATTAGGATTCATGCCACCTCAGGATATATGCATACCTAGGGATGTGTGCACACTAGAATGTGTGAAGTTTTGGGATCCGTTCCCATTAAATAGGCCCGACCCTTAACTCCCGACCACAATTTAATGTAACTTAATACTAAATTTAGAGGAATCTATAACATTCAGGTTTCTTTGGCACAATGTATAGGCCTATGAGATATATCTCGGAGGTTATAGGTTCAAACCTCCACTAAACGCATCCATTGGATGTGTGTGTGTGTGTGTGTGTGCGTGTGGTGGGTTTTGTTGTTACATATGGTTATACCATATATTACATACAGTATATGTATGGTTATATCAGTTGGTATGTTCATTATCCCTTGCGCGAATTAGGTGTGGGTTACATGGTATATTACATAAACCAAGGGCTAGAGGCTTATCCCTCGACCCCTTTTCCCTCCAAACAAAACTTTAAACAAATTTAAATATAATTCATGACATACATATGTTAAGAACTATTGTATGTCGTGTTGGTAGTGGAGCTTGTATAAGACCTTTTGGAGATCATGGGTTCGACCCCTGTCGACTACCACAGTATTTTAATAGACTATAACCAATATTTTCCAATGGGAGGTCGCCACATGGCAGCCTCTCATTGGCTATCCCTTTCCACATGTCACCGTGTGATTTGTCCATATGGCATGTATGACCTGTCGAGTCAGCTTCCAACCAACATGCCACATAAATTGTTTTCTATGTCACCACTATACATCCCATATTGTCATGTTCCAACTGTCACCCTTTCAGTGGTGACACATGTCACCCCTTGACGTTTTCCCTTTGACTTTTGTCTGGTTTCACTAGAACTTTGACCTCTCATATCTTTTGCATATGAACTATGTTTGACTCATTGTTTGCGTTGTTGGAAACATGAAAAAGATATATATGCATTTATGTCATTTTATAGAGAATTTGGAATGGTCTAATTTTGATCTTTTATGGATCCTTTGTGACCTCTGTGAACATTCTGAATCCTCCTGGACCTCTGTGAGCATTCCTTAGATCCTCTTGGATCACACCTTCCCATTGAAGAACTTTTGTACCTCCAAACTTATAAATATTCAACAACTTAGTGATGATAATTCACTCTTCCATCTAGTTGAATCTTTTGGAATTCAATCTTCATCTTGGGTCTTCGATACTAGGTACTAGATCAGTGTACTTATGTATGCTTCTCTAGAATATACTCTAACTATGGCCTCTGACATTGTCACTAATAACTCTAGTTCTAGCTCATAGATTCCCTGGAAAAAAAAGTCACGTTCACTGAATATCTGCAATACTTGTATCTTGTATTTTAGCATCCACTCCCATCTCCTTCTATTGAAGATAGTCTATCTCATCCAATATGAAACCAAGTCAAATTTTGATTTATGCCTTGCCCATTTGGACTCCATGTTCATGTACTACTAATGTATATGTAGGAGTCTCTAAATGAATTTGTTATCCATTACTTCTAATTCCTTGAAAAACAACTCGATATGTATTGGTATCATCTCTACATGAATTGATTTTATTCAAGGTATACATCCACATGAACATGACATGGTAATTTAAAAATATGCTTGTAGCATGTACCTTTATGCCTCTTATTTTTGAAAAGGATTATTTCTCCTTTACCATCTCTAGAAAGTTTTTCATTACTTCGATGCTCTTTCTGCTTTTGAACTACATGTTCCAATTGTCTGCACCCTTATGTTCCTTCACTTTCATTTATTTAGAATCAATAATTTTAACTTAGACAATTCGATCCATATGTATCCCTTTAGTTGATGACAAGAAAACACTATTGTCTAAAGGCTAAGAAATATTTACAACAAGATTCATCTCACTCTAAAACAATATGTAAGGTGGCTATCTAGAAATCCCTCTTAACGAGATTTATATCACTCTATAACAATATGTAAGGTGGCTATCTAGAAATGTCTCTAATGAGATTCCTCTCACTCGCAAAATCATACAAGGTGGCAATATAGAAACTCTCCTACAAGATGCCTCTCACTCTTATAATTTACAATGAGTGGCTTACAAGCCTTCTAATAGACTTTAGGAGATATAAACATATGCATATTATATTTACAAATATATATATTTACAATGAAATTTTTAGATGGTTTACTCATGGACTCATTCTTCCCATTGTGTTGGGAGGAGTCTCGCAGCTTTCAACCTCTAAGAATGCCTTTCAGTAATACCATTGACTTCATCTGGAGTTGTTGCTTGTCTTCTTGCATGTGTCTTTACATCTTTCCTGCTCCACTTTAGACATAAGTATGGGTAAAGTGTCCAGCACTTCTCAATTTGATGTCCACTCTTACCAAAATAAGAGTAGAGTGTCTTTTTCCACAATCCGTTCTTATCATTCCCCCTTTTCCTTTACTTTTAGAAATGATCTTTACCTTTAGCTTTCTTCTTGGAGGGATTATCTTGCATAGAATATCTTCTTCGACACTTCTCCACATCACGATTTATTGTTCCACAAGAAGCACATGGATACATAAACCATTTACCAGTGGGAAAATTCTTCATTCTTTCTCCTATAGCATGCACATATTTATCTGGAGATTCCTTACACATATTACCCTTCTCTAGACTGGAAGGTATAGCCAACTGCTTATGTAGTACTTATTCATCTAAAGTTCTCCTTTCTTCAGTTATCCTTGAGCATTCTCCATCTTGACAAGGAGAAGAATAATATGAGTCATCATATTTCTCGATCATGCCTTTTGAAAGAGGTATTCCATTTTGCATCGGAGGCTGTATATTCTCATCCTAACAATATTCATGAATTGATGTTGATGGTGACAACGCTTGGTTCTTGATCTGCAACTTTCTTTCTAACTCATGAAAAATACCCTTATGGAATTCCTCATGACATAAAAGTTGATCTTGCAGCTTCTGCTTCTCTTCCTTAAGAGCTTGCAACTGCATTCTTAACTCACAATTCTCCTTTTGTATTTGTTGATTAATTTTCTTCTGCAACCTCGGCTTCATGAGGACTTTACTCATTCTTCCTTCTTGAAAAGAGTCTTCAAAATCTTCACCAACTCAACTCTTGGATCTCATGTCACATCAACATCTTGAAAATACACGTCAAAACTATCTCTGGTACCACTTGATCCGAAAATACTTAGACACCACTTATTTCTTTACAATATATACATGCAACATCTAACTTGATTCAAAATCATTTATTGATCGTATTGAGGTGATTTGCAAAATTCTGTTGATGTGCTCTTTATCCAAAAAATCATAAACTGGTGATTAACTTACAGAATAGTGAGATGACACAACATAAAATAAAATAACTGAACTTACATATACAGACGACATATATCACTTCCTCTTCAAAGTCCCTTTAGGTAGCATGATTATTCTCCATCATCTCAAAATACCAAATTACAATATAATATGGGCTCACAAAAGACAATTTAATGGACTCTCTTTAATTCCACTACTCAAAACAAGAAAATAAGTTCACCATTGAAATCCTTGTAAAATTTGAGAAATATGAATATAAAGTCAACCAAATTTTGAACTGGCTCAATTTCACCCTCTTCGACACGCAAAAAAATGCGCTAAAATATCATTAATGACAATTTGAGATAATATTTTTACAAATGACCTCAAATCACAAAATAGACCTCAAATTCATGATCCTTGCAAAAAATATTGAAAAATGAATGTAAAGTTTCCTATGTTTGGACAATATACCACATGGAACGCTTTACAACACAACCATACTTGGCCTCTTCCTAGCACATACTTCCATAAATTCGTATGACCTTGAAATTCATAACTTGCATGAGGATTCATTCCACCTCATTATTTATGCAGACTTGGGGATGCATGCACATTGGAAAGTGTGAAGTGTTGGGATCCGTTCCCATTAAAGAGGACCAACCCTTAACTCTTGACCGCAATTTAATGTAAATTAATACTAAATTTAGAGGAATTTGTAACATTTGGGTTACATTGGCACAATGTATAGGTCTCCAGGATATATCGCAGAGTTTACAAGTTCGAACCTCCACTAGATGCATTCATTGGATATGTGTGTGTGTGTGTGTGTGGCAGTTTTTGTTGTTATATATGGTTATACCATATATTACATATGGTATATATATGGCTATATATGTTGGTATGTTCATTACCCCTTCCACAAATTAGGTGTGGGTTATGTTCTCCCCAATATCTAGGGATAACTAGGAGATCATGTCTCGAGGCCCACATGGTCCTAGACATGGAGTACGAGAGCGGATCGACTTGAGCATGGCCCTTGAGGGCCCATCTTTCTTATTTTCCACCAGACTTGTCCTATCAACAATAGCATCTTCCATCACCACCGGCCTGGGCTTGCATTGGACAGGACTCTTGCTCCATGAGGTAATTGGTCTGAGGTATCATGGTATGTGTCATATTTGATCGTTATAACCTTCTTATATATGCATTAGGTTCCTTTCATTTCGGATGACTGCTTGGATCTTACACTAATCCACTGGACCATTGTTGGGGTGATTGATGGGGAAACTTAGCAAGTTGGTATTCATGGTTTTTGGTTAGCCACCAAGGGGGATTTGCAGAGCCATCATTTGCTCCCACCATCTTATCACTTTTTCATCTTATACCCCGCTCATCCATCCCATTCCCCTAGTCTGGCCATTAGGATGACCTTCCAGGGTACATCTTGTCTTGTGGGAAGAAGGGG